>BGPR01010233.1:32203-49578 GCA_013235015.1 Araneus ventricosus | reverse complement strand
GCAAAAATGCAAAACTGTCGTCGAGTGAACATGCCTCGTAGATTAATTTTATTCTGATAGGCTTGGCAGTGTTAAAATTTCATTAACTAGGGTTGTTATAAGTATTAGAATTTGGAGATTATAAAAATAATTTGAGGCTTTGTATGAAAAAAAATGACTATAGTTGTTAAATATAATCAAATGAGAAGGAAAAAAAACTAAAGGTTATTTTATCAGTTATGTGGAAAAGATGGATTTCTAGTAGTGGTTCATTTTAAGAAATAATAAATGAAATATATCTACATGCACATTTAAAAGAATATACAAAAAATGGAGTATAATTTATCTATGTTAATTATTATGTTCTCCTTTTTAAAACATTTTCACTGTGGTGTTTTGTAGGTCTTACGTGCGCATTCAACGTTACCATGATCATAGGTTTTGAGAATAGAGAATTTTAAAATTACGTACTTTTTGAAAGCATTAAATTAAATAACATAAAAAAACGAGATGATTCGAGTTATTTGTTTAAAGTTTTCTCAATAAATGCATCCATTTTCTTTTGATATGCCTTCTGTTGAATTTATTATTTTATTTATACGCATTTATACTCGGGATTGGTAAAAATTTTTTCCCGCGAATAGAAAATTCTTGAGAAGAAAAATGTTTAAGAAAAGCAAAGAAATTATCATAAGGGAAAGTCGGGTAAGATGACGCCCTTAAGCTTTGGAGATTTTTCCTGACCTCAATATTCGTTGCAGGTGGATTATTGGGTAGGCAAAATATTCTTGCAAATATTTACTTTAAAATGATATTTTTCAAAAATTATTGTTTTCAAATTTGAGATCCTAAAATTTCATTTTAGGAAAAAAAGTCATTTTGACCCGACTGTGCGGGTAAGATGACGAATTGAGATAACAATTTAATTCAATGCTAATTCATATGCTATCAAAAATTTATTTAAAACTGTTGAGACCAAATCTTGATCATAACAAATTGCACTTAATAGAAAAAAACATAATCGGACTAAGTAACAGCATAAAACAAATGAAATACTATGAATCGAAATTTTAGATTTAAACCTTAAGAAATGAAAACAATTACAAACAAACGCATCGCCATTGTTTTTGATTTTGCCCTAGACAATATAGGTGGAAAGGGGCCAGAGCTTGTAAATAAAACATTGGAATCCCAATTCCGTTTTTCTTGGCTCAATGCAAATGATGCATTCTTCAAAATCGAGATCCTCTGGGTCCAGATTCTCATCAGCGTCAACGAAAAGAAATTCAAATGAATGAGGTGCGTCTTCAGATTCTTCAGATCATTAGAAGTCGAGGTGGCGCTTAGCTACTTTCTTTTTTCTTGTAGAATTTTTAGCAAGTTTGTTGCGTTTAGTTTTATTGACTTCAGCTTTCTTCAACTGTCACAGTTTTCGTTTATTTTCTTTTTCTCTTTCTCCTTTTATAATGAGATGCTCATTTTTCACTGGAGTGCCACTGAGGTACATGAAGGGTAAGGGGCAGTCAGGTAGCACGACGAGCTCATGAATTAGAGTGGAGGTGTTCGTCATCTTACCCTCCACCCAATTCGTCATCTTAGCCGACTTCAGTTTTTTATTTCAAAAAAAAAAAATTGTAGGATATCAGCTCATTAGAAAAAATTAAAATAATGCATCATTGAAGACGTTTTAATTAGCTCTTTACGAATATTACGTATATAAATAAAAAGTATTTACTCCGTGAAAGCTATCCCTTACCAAGCAGCAACCAAAAGTTGCACAGGAACAACTCAAAAAAAATACCGCGTACTGTGAATCACACTAATAACGAGATGGAATCTTTTAGTGTGACGCGTGTAGCTGGTCGCTATATGTCCTTGATTATGCAGAATCGGGGCGTTCCTCTACGATAATTTTCGAGGAAAATCAAATTCGTCATCTTACACTTTTCGTCGTCTTACCCGACTTTCCCCTACATAGTTTCAAATTCAAAATTTCAAAATTTTGAATGCATATGATTGTTTTGAGATTCGTTAATTCCCAGGTAGGCTTGGGCTTTCGTATATTTACTGGGAAATGAATTTTATAGGGCCTTTTTTTTAAAAAAAAAACATTTTTGCTGTTGCTATGAAAAATTTGTAAAATTTAAACTGTGGAATTTTAAAAAAAATATTGATTTCACGACAACTTTTTAGAAGCATTTAGTGAAATAAAAAGAATACAAGTTTCAGTTAAAACTCAAAAATGTGAAAACATTCCGTCTTACTGTCAGTTAACGCTTCATCCAAAGCAATTTGAAGCCAAAAAATAATCCATCAAACAATCGTAACAGCTTCAGACAAATTAATTGAATCAAATAAAAAGAAAAGAAAAATCTATCAGGAATTATTAATGAAAGTAGGAGCTACGAGTATTTAAAGAGACTTCGATCAAGTAAAAAAGGAAACAAAGTCGCAGCAAGGGAGTGGGGTGGTTCGATCTTAAACAAACAGAATTAATAAATTAATCGGGATTCGTGAAAGCCTGTAATCTGGGGGAAAGTCTAAAGTAAAATCAATTTATCAGTGTTAGTTGGAACAAGTCAAACACTGTCGTGGGTATGTTGACTTCTCTTCTATGCCACAATTGCGAAGTCATCCCTGCATGAAACTGATCCCTGGAGATTGCATAGGGAAAGAAACTGGCAGACTGTATTGAGTTTGTGAAACTGTTTTTCGGTGTTGAGAATGAAAAATATATTAATTGAGGTTAATAAATAATATCAATTCACTTGGTGAGTGAAAGGAATGATATATTTTATAAATATTTCCAGAATCCTACTAAGATTTTCTAGCGAATTAGAAATGGTCAATATCCAACAAAATTTTGAAAAATATCTTAATGTTATTCTTTATTACTAAAAGCAACTATAATATCAATGCTCATATTTATAATTCATAGAGAGAGTGATCGAATTTTTTTATAGATAATTATAAAAATAATTTTCATTGAACCATAAAAAATGATTCACCTTGCCAATAGTTTCCGAATCTCTCATTCCGTTTTAGTTAATGAACTGAGAAACTAAAGGGATGGATTCATTACTAGATTTTTTAATTATTGAAACTTGGTCAAAATAAATCAATGTTTTATGTGAAAGGGTGCAAACCAACGTTATTCAAGGTAATTGTTTTGAGTATAAACGCGTCATCTACATACACATTCTCTCAACTGAACGGCTATTAAGAATTCGTTAACAAACAAGAAATTATTAGTTTCTAAGAAGTTATACATTTTGAAAGTTTGTAATACAACTTTCATATTCCTAAATTAAAAATAAACACATTTCTTAGTAGAAAGGACTTCATTACACCGATATGTATTTGATTTATTTAAAGAAATTAAGAACTAAATTTTTTTTTGTCTTCCTGAAAAAAATCTGTACGAAAGACACGTAGTTTTCAAGAAATGCTCTTGATTAAGTCTCCGATTCGCCTTAAATCTTTTAAAATCAAGTTGCGATTAAATTTAACACTTTCACCTTAAAATATATCCATAATCCCCTATAACAACAAAATTGATTTTTGAAATCTTGCCATCATGCTCAATTTTGATTTCCTAAAGAGTAAAACCATATTAATCCCCTCGGAGAACACTCATCAGCCTGTTGCAGTATTCTCCATATAAAAAAGCTCTCCAAGTTATTCTCTTTTTATTAAATTTCCGATTCGCCTTAAATCTTTTAAAATCAAGTTACAATCAAATTTAACACTTTCACCTTAAAATATATGCATAATTCCCTATAACAACAAAATTGATTTTTGAAATCTTACCATCATGCTTAATTTTGATTTCCTAAGGAGTAAAACAATATTAATCCCCTCGGAGAACACTCATCAGCCTGTTGCAGTTCTCGCCATATAAAAAAGTTCTCAATTTCCTCCCCTCCCCTGAGTGAAGTGTGTTCTTTCATTTTGGCGGATTCCTTAAAGTCAGACCTTCGCTCATTACCTCAATTGGCTGCTGTTACCACAAATCGTCGCCGCCACGATCAAGTGTGGGGGCTTACCTAACGGCTGGATTAAAAGCGAGAAGAGCTTTAACAGCCGTAGCTATTTTGTTGTGCACGTTCTGGGATTCCCACTTTCGATGGAGGGTCAGTTTATGATCTGCGGAATGACCTCACGTTGGAGTTGATGGCGACGCTATTGGATTTGATGAGTGCTTGCGCACCTGCTGATCGAAGGTGTGGAGAGACTGCTCTTCGCACACAATGTGTTTTTTTCTATTATCTCAACACTCTTCTCGATGTGTAATATCTCCCTTTTTACTGTTATCCTCCGTGGCAGGCGAGCGTTTTTTCAATAAGATTTTAATTTTATGTATGAAAATTTTTATGTCAACAAAATTGATCTTCCCAGAAGCTTCATTTATAAATTTTTTGTACAAATATATTTTAGTAAGGTATTCAGATGTGGATCATGTTGTGTTTATATCTAATAAAAAAGGCAAATTTTCTTTTGCGCTTTGTCTTTGAAGAAATAAAGCAAATTTGTTGTAAGTCTATATTTCCATAGTGTTAAAATTGATGCATGTTCGTGCTTAGGTCCTTGAACTAATTTCTAGATTATAGTTTAGTTTGTTTGTTTTAAGAAAATTTAGAGAAGATAGAGCTATTTTACAGAAAAATTTCCCAAATATTTTGAATCCATTTCGAATTTAGTCCTTAGCCCTTGATAAAGTGGAGTGGAATGGATTCCTTGTTTGTTTAATTCGATTCTCTCAGAGTATTTTTCTTACTTTTTTGCTTTCTTTGAGTGATTTTGATTTCCATTGGAGTAAATATAGGATAGTTTAAATAGAAAATTCTGTAATTCAATAGGGTAGATGAGACACTGACAAGCCCTTTAAAATTTTTTGACAGTACGTTTAGGTATAGAAAAAACTTTTATTGACCTCCCTTAATTCTATATTATAAGCAGTTTTTCATTGACAAAATTTAAGTGTTCAATTCAAAGACGATTCATTATAAGGGTAAACAAAGCACTTTTTATTGAAAAATGGTCAAGAAAAAATTTAAATTGCTAGAAATTGAATTGAATCTTCGCAAAAAAAGGTATTGATTGTTCTTTGTAAAATCATAAAGTCTTCTCTGAAATGATGAATAACATTGATACCTCAGAATAAAGTCGATATCTGCATTTCAACCATTTCTGTTTATAGTAATTTCTTCACCAACGATTTTGAGGCTCGATAGAATATAATATTATATTGTTGACTGAATTTTTTAAAATTAACAAAGCTATTTGAGAAACAGAGGGGGAAGAAGGAAAAAAAAGAAAGAAAAATCAAAACTGGAGAGGAGAAGGAAGCGACACACTCTATTGATGAAAAAATCGCAAGTTTCATATCTGATTTCTACATTTAATACATATATACAATATATTCGTATAAGTGGGACTATACTGTCGATGAAGAGAAAAACGAATACAATGAATGTGCGTGACGATGAAAAAGGAATTATGAAAAACAACAATTCAGTTTGTGGCAAATGCGAGTTGTTACATTTTCAATAGCTGTGGTTGTAACACTATTTTACAATACTTCTCTAGACATCAAGACTGCTAGTTGATTTAAACGTCTGTTAGTTGCCCAACATAATCGTGGTGAAATTTCCAAGGAATTTATTACACCCAATATCCGAAATATAAGGTTAGGATGTTATCTATGTCAAAAAAGAACGTGCAGACTAACCTGGTGAACAAAAACATCCGGTCCTCCATCGCTGGGTGTGATGAAACCCCATCCTTTGGCTACGTTGAACCACTTGCATTTGCCCCTCCTCCTACCAAGAAAGCTTCCGTTGCCTCCTGAAAGAAATATGAAAATGTTTTAGATGCTCTAAGCATTTATATAACAAATGAATATCTAAATTTGGACAGATAGATACACATATACGTATCTATGGATACAATAATTTACTAGTTGAATCAAAATCATATACGAGATTTCTCTAAGGAACTTACGTAGTGAAGGGAAGCTTAAGAATTATAAAATAATCTTTTTTTTCTGATTTTGACTACTTAGAATGATTAAATTATTTCTAAATCATTTAGAAAGTCTGATCTATATTTTCCCCAACAACTCTGTAAGAAGTACGAAAAAATTTAAGACAGATTCTAAGACATTAAGATAAGATATTTCTAAACGTAAAGCAAGTGTGACAAAAAGACGAAATAAATGCAAAATATACAGATGAAAATTATTTAACTTCTTTTTGAGAGTATTTTTAAGAACCGGGTTATCAGTCAGTCGTATGTAAAGATGTTAACCGTTTCTCTTCCTGACGACATAAAACAAATCAAATTTTGCTACAGGAAGAATTATCATCATTGAAGTTAAAAATTGAGAAATTAGAACTTGAGCATGAAATCTAATGAACTAACATTATTTAGCAAACAGTATTTAATTTATTTTTTAAATTTATAACTAAACAGTGTTTATGAATAAAGATAAAATTGGCCATTTTAAAAATGAAAATAACACTTTCAAAGAAACTTTAAATTATTTGGATGATTTTGAAAGAATATAATTGTAGTTTCCTGCAATTATTTAAAAAAATTGTTTGTTATTTTTTTGGTAAAATTTGCCAACATTTTCTTACAGAGAATTCGATGATTTTAAGCAATTCGAAATGTAAATAATTTTTAATCATATCCTGCATCCTCAATTTATTTTTAAAAAACTCACTGTCATTCTGTGAAATCTGAACTCACGTTGATAGAAAGAACGTTTTGAATTGTTTCTGTATGTAGAAATGATGTGAATAATCAGTACTCCAAAAAATACAGCAACCATTCTTTCATCTTTCATCCATTCAATAACTGAGATTCTCATGTACAGTGTTTCATCAAATAAGGTAAATAATTGAAGTTGGTAATGACTAAAAGTAATCGACCTGGATGTACAGTCCACATATCAGGGTTTTCAAATTCAGTAATAAACATAAATTGTAATTCGCAATCTAACGAATACAATATCATTCATTAGGGTAATTTATCATGGAAAAACTGAAAACAAACAGGGTTCCAATTGCATTATTTAGCGCTTTATTTTATCTGAAGAAATTTATGATTATATTCAAGAGAATGGAGGCAACGTCTTATTTAGTGGGAAAGAAGAAACTTTTGCTGTTTTATAGCAAGTTTTTATTCTTAACTATAAAATCTACTTAAAGCTTTTACATGAATGATTTTTTTCTAGTTTGGAGAAACAGAATGTTTGGTGCCACAGTCTCTTTTTTTTTAAAAAAAAAACCCGCAACTTAGTATTCTTTCTCTATAAGAAATATCTTCAAACTGCCTAACTAATCTTAAGTTTTCTGTCAGTATATATGTTACAGTTAAAGCGTGGAATCCATTATTTCATAGAATAACTAGGCATTTCATGAATTACCGAGTTATTTTCAATCCGGTATTTCATAGAATAATTAGGTATTTCATGAATTACCTAGTTGAATACCTAATTATTTTAGGAAATAACTGTTATATGCTTTCACGGTAACATATACGAGCACATTTAATTTATGCATTTAACATGTATTTCTTCCTCGATATGAACATGGAAAAGCAAGAACCCAAGAAATATCATGTTTAGTCTACAAAGGAAATTCACGCCATCGAAATTTCCATCGAATAAAGAAATAACACTACGATTGTCAGAGGCATATTTTGAATTAACAGACCCACGTTTATGCCAAAAAGTGTGTAAGAAACGTTAGTTTCAAAGTCTTCATTGATCCTATAAAATATCTTCATTGATCCCATAATCTCCCCTCCTCCCCAAAATTTCCTAAACGCTTATCTGCGGCAGAAAAACCAACGTCCTTCAAAGCCAGCCCCATTGGCACAGAAAAACAACACTACAATAGCCTGGCGGAACAACATAAATACTAGACAACGTCTCTAATAACGAGCGTCACGACGTAAAAAATTGCGGCAATAAAGTAAGGAAGTGAGCGCAAAAAATTAACAAGCCCAAAACGAAAAAAGAGCAAAAAAAGGGGATGAGCCTGTAGAAGCCAATTTGCAGACCTAAGTAGCAACATAAATTTAAGCTTATGTACATACGGGAAGAAAAAGAAAAATCCCATCTCCCCTCTCCTGGAAGTATGGGAATCTTGATTGAGGAGTACTCCACCCCAAAATTCAGACGAGAATCTCAGCAACGGGCCTAGCACGTGCCTCGCGAACAGTAGTGTCACTAAACATGCCTGGAACACCCCCTAAAAGTGCCCCGATTTTTTTCAGATAGAGAGAGAGAGAGTCGGTGCGCCCCTGACCTTAGGAAATGGTGGCCCCCCTTTCTTGCCCCTCTCTTGGTCTTTGAAAGTGAAAGGAAGTATCCCGTAAAAATAGCATCCCCTTGTCTGCTGTATTGCCTTCCCCAAAGAGAAGCCGCACTCGCTTGTCGGCGGACGTTTTGGGGAGAGATTTTTCTGTCGTTGCGACTTTTACGGTGATTGTTGTGAAATTGAGATTTGGAATAGATAAATGACTCGGCAAAGGATCGTAAAAACGAACGTTTTTACCGCAACGGAGCTTTAGAACGATCTGTTAGTCATTTAGTATTCATGGATGAAAATTTCCATGTTCTCCATTCTCGAAGCCATTCTTGTTTTTTCCGAGAACTTTTCGAAACGAGATATTATAAAATTTTTAAGTATATCAATATAATTGACGTGGTGTTTCCTTATAATCTGCGCTACATATTTTTAACTCAGTGAAAAAGTAAATTTTAGTATGCTTATAAATGTTCAAACAACATTATTTAGGAAAAACTAGAAATCATGAAATTCAGAAACAATTCAGAGCATGTAAATAATCAATGTATGCATTTCGGAAAGAAAAATACAGCTGTACTATTCATAACAATGAACTGATATTTCAAGAATAGAATAAATTCAATTTAAGCCACCTAAACAGAAAAAAATAAGCAAGTAATCTAAAATATTCTAATTTGACAAAAGAAATTAATTTTCATTTGTCTTAAACCATATTAAGAGTTTAATTCCAATAGGCAAAATTTCTTTTAGTACTAGCTTGGTAAACCAGCCATGTTAATACTGCAATATATACTCCAAAAGTTGGCAACTATATTTATTAACTAATAAATATAGTTGCCAACTTTAATGCAACTTTAAATGCAAAGAAGAAACTTTATATGAAATGCTTAAAAAGAGGAACATATACGTTTTGAAAGATAATTTCAACAAAGCTTTCCGAAATTTATAGACTCTAAGTAGTTAACGTTTGAAAATAAAGGAATAAATACAAATATTACAGTGTACATTCGAAATAATTCTAGAAATATGCTCTTCCACAAAGAATGAATATCACGTTTATTTTTATTTTTTGGTCCTTTGTGCCGATTTTTTTAAATGTTTTTTTTATGAGCAAAGCCTGTTATTTTTTTCTAAAAATGTAAGAATATATTATGGTAGTTTTGAAATCATTAATATCCACTCAAGAAATTTCTGATTCTTATCGTGTTTGGTTCAGTATAACCAAATTTGGAAGACTCGCAGTAATAAAGATCACAAACCATTCATATCACAAATCATATACGGTTTGAAGCATACTTCAAATTTTAATAAATCAAAATAAAATTAATACAATTTGATGCTGCTTTATCAAAAATAATTAACGCCTCTGATTTCTATACAATTAAGCAAACATGATTTTGGGACAGCCGTTAGAATGAACTAAAAAGAAAGATATTTTCCTTTATTGTAAGAAGTAAATCCAATATTTCGTTTGGAATTGAAAGACTAAACATTTTAATATGCAGTAGTCTCTAGTTAAAATATCAATTTAATCACATTTAATTTGATGTTTAAATTAAATCATGCTATGTGCTAAAACTTTCAGTCCTTATATTCAGAACAGAATAGAATAACAAGTCTGTAATAAAAAATAAAATCATCAACAAGTTTAGTTAAGCAGCGCAACAGAACAAAATGATAAATAAAATGCGATTTCACATGAGAAATATAATTATTAAGAATGATAATGTAAATGTTTTCCAAGTTATATGAAGGTTTTAAAAAAATTTTCAAGCTAGTTTTGTCCATCAAATAGTTTCTAAAATGCTAAGAAGTGGTATGCCATGTATAACATGCAATTTAATACACAATTTTGAATATATTTTTGGATCATTTGAATGAATGAATGATGTTTTAATTCTTATTTCATTTGGAAATTCGTAAATTTTGCATTCGAATATTAAGTTGTCATTAAAAAGTGCAACAACATTTTGAAAAATGTGATTTTCTGGCGTCTTCTTTTATGAAACACATTGTTCAAGTCTTTTTTCAGTTCCTTTCCAAATAAGTCATTAAAAATAAAATGAATTTTGTAAAGCAAGGTTGCAAATAATTAACGAAAATATTGCAGTTTTCATTAGTTGAGAGTGATAGATTATATTTTTTTGAAATCTAAGCAGGGAATAAGAACATCATCGTAAAATATTTAAAATCATAATACCGACAGAGAACAAAATGAATTCTTGAATAATTTTCCTTTCAGAAAACTAAGAATTCATATCGATTAAACTATACCGCGAAATTAATTATTTCTGTGAAACTTATGTAATTGTTATCATATTAGATGATATTTAACTAACTTATTTAGTTGGAGATGAGTGGGTCAAACTTTCTTCAAACTATTATAAGCACTTCCTCAAATTCAGAATTATAACACTATAGGCAAGAATTTTTTTTATTCAAAGGAATGCTTAAGGAAGAAAAAATATTTATAGAATTTCGAACTTTTTAAATATTTCCACAAGTTAGTTTTTATGGCTTAAAGTAATAGGTATTTTTCATTTCAAGCGATAAGAAGGAATTTAGATACTATCCTAGAAGCTTGAATTTCAATTTCCGCGTATTGTTTTGCACAAGACTTGCATTTTGCCATGCTAGTGCTGTACTGCCAAACCTGTACATAATCATATTCCCACATTTTTTAGTAGACTCACAAATTTTTTAAAATACTTTTTTTATAAGTCCTTTGGTTTAAGCGTTTGTCAAAAAGTAATTACAGAAACAAAACATAATAGACAAAATCAATTTTTAGAAGCAAAAACAAAAGGTTCAATTGTTCAAAACTAAAATATATTTAAATCTTTGATCTTAGAGTTATAGGAAGTAAGGATTGTTTCGTATTATATTAGTTGATCATTTTGACATACATGCAATGCTTTTTATATGACTCTAAAGTTGATGCACAAACATATGACTAAATTTGCACTGCATTTCTGACATGAATAACACGAATAAGAAATATAAAACTTCAACCTAGATCTATAAACTTCTTCAAGGACATAAGTAAATAAAAAGATGAAAACACAGAAAAAAATTCGTAAAAAAATTTAAAGGGGTTTCAAAACTATAGTCTGAATCATTGTAATATGATAACGTCTTAGACTTGATTCGTCTGTCTTTATATTATTTTTAAGAATTTATTCTTAATTATAGCAACGATAAGTGCACACACAAAAAATGTATTTAATATTATTACAATACGCATGCGTATCAACTCAGTAACTAAAACAATCAAAAGTATTTTTGTAAACTATGCTTAAAATTATTATTTTTTAAATTTATTAAATTAAGGAAAGAATTTCATGAAAATAAAACTGATATCACTGAAAAGCTAATTTTTCTAAATTTAAAGTGGTGTATAAATAGTTTTTTTTGAAATAATGTGCTCCGAATTTGTTGCGGAAAGAACGTTAAAACTTAGATTAATTTTTAATTAAAAATCTAATTCGAAATTTTGTAAAACCTTCTCTTAGTGATCAACTACTAGCCAAGAAGGAACTATGTGCCATATTTGGCTGCTCTAGGCCCAACGGTCTGCCCATCATTTGATCGATTTTTGCATCATACATATCGCAATTTACCGATAGTATCCAGAATGTAAACATTGTCATGTTAAAAAGTCTGGTTAAATTAAACGAATATCCAGTTGAACTAAAACATTTTTAATCGTATCATAGAGAGAAATTTAAAATTATAAAATTCTTACAGTTTAAAATTTCTTAGAGTGGCAATTATTTGAGAGAATAACTGAAAAGGAATGATAAATTATCTTTAGAATCAACGCATTTTTAAATTTCGGCGAATTCTAAAAGAATTACTAGTTGCGTTTATTTCCATCAACACATAACAGTCTTAGCTTTATTTTTCTATCCCATATGTTTCATTCTAATTCGCATTTCTTGGCAATTACAAAGAGTTTCTTTGCTATGGGGGGGGGGGTGGGGGATGGAACTTTTCCTTCACAAAAAAATCCTTGGGATATTCTCGCAACTTTTCATATAAATCTTTAAATTAACAAATCTGTCAAATTTAAATTTCTATTGGAACAAACACATCCATTGTCACACGGCAAAAAATTACATAAAATTTAAATTGCTGATGCTGAATAGTCATGCCTCAATTTCTGTCCAAAGATCCCCCCCTCCGAAAAAAAATAATTTCACACCTCTCGTCAAAATTCCATTCAGAGGGGAGAATGAACAACGATAACACTAAACCTATCACCGGTTCCAATCCAGCGACTCTATCTGAACCTATCTTCTACGTATGCCTATAGAGAAAAAAGAAGGGGGGAACAACCGCGTGAAGGGACGAGTGAGGATGGCATACCTTTCTTCGATCCCAATCTCATGCCGGAAGGCATTCCAGCGTGCCTCTTCTGCAAACCACAGCCTCTTTCCGAGAACAAAGCCCCGCCCAGGCATCGGGTCTACATAACTGAGTTGTTTGTCACTTCAGTGACTCAACAAGAGGCATCAGGCCAAGAACACGAAGCGCTTCCATTGGCCCCAGAAGTGGCTATGACGCGCGTGTTAACAACCGCCTTCCTTCGCATTTTTAAACACCAAGTTTGTTGACTTCCATCCAGCATGACAGACCGGCTATGATGCGAGATGGATTTAAATATCTGCAAGTTTTTCGGCGGTATTTATATACGAGGAACTACGCAGTTGTCCTTCCTGGCAAGGTGAAACCATTGTTCTGAGTGCTGTGCCGTTTTGGGTTTGGTACGGATTGTGGGGAGATAGAAAAATGGTCTGTTGAAGTTTTAAATTCATCATTCTGAGTTTGAAATTGCTATAATTTTAATAGTATAGATCCCAGCGTCGAGTCCTTCCTATCTATTAAGCCTTTGACGTTAGGTGGGGGGAAATTATGGTAGCCATTTCCAAGGAAACATCTAACAATCATACTACTCAAAAATGTGCTTGTGTAATTGATCCAGAGGACATCTTATGGGGAAATGGACCAAGAAGGATGATGATGGACCATCATAACCGCAAAGCACCAGCTACTTGCAGTTTTTAATGAGATTTCTGTCATTGTATAGTTCATCGTTTTTCACAAAATTATTGATCCAACATATATATCCGATATAATTTCTTTCCCACTCTTTTGAATCATTCAAATAAAAAATTCCAGCTTAATATGTTATTTCCTGTCAGGGACAAACTCTAACCGATGTAAAAGTGTTTCTGAAATCCTAACACTTAACTCTTTACAGGTTCTCTTTTTCCTAAATCATTTTAGGTAATATGGATTTCCCTGGGAAAATACATTATATTACATAGGTATAAAATACATAAGCGGCTAGAAAAGCACAATAATCAGCGCTAAATCTCTACCACAAGAAGTTTCGACAGTCAGACTTATCAAGCACCAGTGTGTATGTATTAAGCGTCTGGTGACTTGAGCATCTTTAGAGACATGTACAGAGCCACCTTGAAAAATTTGAGCTCCCTGGCTAGAGTAATTCGGTGCCCCATTAGAACCATGGCTAGGAAGTGGAGCGCTTATGGAGCGAGGAAACTAGAAACTGCAACTAGGAATTTGAGTTATATGCACTCACAATATAAACTGTATTATTGTTTTTAAAATAATCACACAACACTTTTCAAATTATAATACAACATATAATATTCTTTAATATAGTGTTCTATAATGAGATTAAAGAACTGAATCTGATACTAGATATCAAGGCATAGTTACCTATTTTATCATTGATAATGTAGGTGACTTCTATCACACGCTTAGTTTAGGATTATAAAATCGATAGCTGTCTAGTTTCAAGCCATAATCTTACTTTTACTTTGAATATATTTGAAATTATAATTAAAGGCATTTTTAGTTCAAAAATGAAGTAAAATCAGTGTATTAAATGTTTAGGCGTCCCTGGGTTACAGCTCAATTAGCCCATTGGATGAAACAGGCCTGGACATGTAGAAATTAGGATAATATTCTGAAAGTTTAGTGTTATTTCTCTTAGTGAGATTAAGGGAAACAAACAATATTCAAAGATTGAAAGGGCATTCAATAGGTTTTCTTTTGTCTGTTTATCAAACAGCTAACTAGAAAACTTGTTCAATAATGTAAGTAGCTAAGCTGTCTAAAAATTTCAAATACCTTATGAGGTCTAAAAATTTAAAATTTCAAAATCCTGTATGCAGCAACATTATATAATAGTCTTCAAAAGTAATCCTAACCATTGTTGTTCTTCAATGTCAGGATTGTCGTTCTTATCGAATTTCATTAATCTCATCTAAAAAAATGGAACAGAAGAATAAAATGAAAAAAAGAAGCTTCTGTGTTCAAAACAGCTTTTCCTTTCTAATAGCGAACAAATTCGCCTTTGAAAAATATGAATTTGAACAAATAAAACGGAATTTTGTATTTTATTGATTAGCTCGAGCATTTTTGATGTTTTAATACCAATTCAGAATTATTAGTAAAATATTTAATTATTTATAATTTAAGATGGCATATTAAAAAGAAACAACTACTTCTATTTCACGTTTGCAAATGTCTGTCAAGAAAATGAAAATGATTGGAAATTCAGCACCATTTATGAAAAAGGAAATTTCTTTCATTTGTGAAAAATACGATATTGTTCACAGTCATCGTTTATGAAAATTGAAAGACCTTTAATTTTTTTCTAAATGACAGCGAATTTCTGCAACGAAACATCTGATATCATGCAAATTCAAAGTATATTTATTATACTCTAAAAATCTCTGCTCTTGAAAAGCAAATCAAACTCAAATTTATATTATTAGCATGTATAATTTTAGTATAGCATAACCCGGGGAATCCGAAATTTCGGATAATCCGAACATCCTTTTTTAATTTTCTGAAATCTTTTTACTAAAATTGAAGAGAAAACAACAATTACGAATCAGAAATAAAGCTAATGTTTATTCCTAACTTAAAAGAAGTATTCGAATTGGTCTTTAAGAATGAATACAGCACCTTATTTAGTAGAAGCAAACCCAGATATCTTCTTTTACCCTCAACTTGTTTGCAACTGGACAGTGCGAATCACCGCGTGCTCTTTCCTTACGCCTTCACAGAGTACACATAATCAATACTCTACTGCATTTGGTATATCAAGAGCATTTTACCGAATTTCTCGGATAATCCGAATTCCCGAAATTTTAACAAAGGTCAGCCTCAATTAGTTCGAATTCCCGAGGTTCTACTGTATTACACATAATAATTTTAATAATTTTCCCCATTATTATCAAGAATTTTATGCTAGTTTTATATGCTGTGAAACTAATGCAAATAAATGACTTTATGGGTAGTAAAAGGGACATAAATATGATATTCTAATTGACAATTTTGAACAGTTTTGAGTGCATGACATTGTTCATTTTATGCTAAAATTCAAAAGTTTGTCTCCCACTTTATTCATTCACCAGATTATCTTTTCTCCTTATTAATTAAAAAACGATTTAGAGTGAGAAAATTACGTATGGTTTTGTCCTTTCATGATTCAGTCATTTAAGATGTCGAACATTTCTATTTTTTGAAGGAAAATGTTAACTAAACACATATACTTATGTTCTCGAATTCACATCTGATGTCTGAATCATTTATTTCAGAATATATTTTTTGACCGCAAAAAAAAGGCAATAGGTACAGTAAAATTTCGATTAACCGCCAGTTTCTGTTATCCGTCATCGTCTAAAAATATCTAATCCGTCATTTCTGTTGCATTTCTATTCTTATATTGAAGTTTATATTGATCGTTTTGTAAAATTAAACACAATATGTATGCATTATTCATCTTTACAAGATTTTATTTTCATTTTTGTCCCATTCAGAAGTGAAATTACGTTACTGTATTACTGTATTTAGAGATTTCTGTTATCCGTCTATTCGGTTATCCGTCACACCCCGTGTCCGGACGATGACGGTTAATCGAAGTTTAATATACAAATGCCCATTTTGATTCTAAAACAATGATTGATAATTTGTTTAATATTAAGATAATTTTCTTTCAGGGTCGAGATATTAAATCTATTAAAAAATTCACTTTAATTTAATTTTCACATGAAATAATTTCATAAAATTTTAGAACGCAGAACTAGAATGAATAATGAGGATAGAGTTCTTTTTTTGTTCACTCTTCAACTTTCATAGAAGAAATAAAGTTCTCAAGATAGAAAAGGCTTTAGATTTACTGATGAGCATTGCTATATGTATATCGCTAGCTGCCGGTCGCTAATTCGACAAATTAATTTTTCTTAATAGGAAAGAGAGAATTTTAAGATGTGGTAATCAAACCTAAGTTTCAAAAATACTCGTTTCATTAATATCAATTTTATAATTTCTAATATGGATATTTCTGGGGAATCGTAATAAGCATTTCGATGTGGGATTCTGATTTTAAATTTCTTCTAATTAAAATATCTTATCCATTCAGCTGTCATTAAATTAAACATCCTCATCATCTGAAAAAAATTCGAGTTATAAAACTATAGTAAACATTAAATTAATCGACTTACTTACACGCAGAGGTATATTTAGACAGAAGATTTTTTTTGTTTTGTCAAGTGTATAATGCTAAACTTTCAATGTTTATAAGCTCAATGGCATAGAAATTACTGTTAATTAACTTTAGCCATAAGGTACTTTTACGTGGAATTATATCCTCAATAAATTACAAAACAATTATTTCTGCTTTGAGAAGAATAACTTTCTTCTTGGGGTGGAATTAAGAAATTCATTAATGAAGCAAAACTGCAAAGAAAGTTTAATTTTTTTAATTCTATAATTTAGAAATTGATCGTGGAAAGTCTTTTTTTGTATGTGACTTCAAATCCATCTGCTTCACATTAATTCATATTTTGTAGAAAATATATCTAATCAAGATTTTTTTTCAGCAAAATTTTTATTTAGGAACTTTTCAGATTGCATTGAAAATGTTTTTTTATTATTATTTTAGGGTATTTTTTGCTCTTTGTTCTTATATAATTTGAGGGCCGCCGTGGCCTAGTGGTAAGGTCTCGGCAATTATGATGCTGTCTGATGCAG
>BGPR01010233.1:20162-31845 GCA_013235015.1 Araneus ventricosus | reverse complement strand
GAGGTTTACATTTTTTAGAGAAAAATTATGGTAATAGGACGAAATTGCCAAATCCAACTAAATTTATGAAATACAAATCGAAAACGTTATCATGAATTAAACTTTATCGCGATAAAGTGACACCAATGCTGTGAATTTGGATTTTATGTAGACACGCGTTTCTACTTAAAAGAGTAAACATTCTTTATGCAGTAAAAATTCTAAAAACTTTACCCATTAAACTTAATGGGAGTCAGTACCCCTCCCCCATACCACCAATGTTAAATTGGCTATTTTCTAAGTACCTTTTCTCACAATCTATTATAGATACCTGTTTGAATTTTTTTATACTGTTTAAGTAGACATTCGTCTCTATACTGAGGTGAAATTCTTACATAAATATAGCTTGCTGTTTTTTAAATTTAACTGAATGTCACTATGAATTTTTTTTAAATGCCGTTTTCTAACACGATATCAGTATTATTAGGAAATATTTTTGGAATATCAGAAAAAATTCGCATCAGTATACACATTTATATGTGTAGAATAGATGGTGAAAGTTTCAAGAGCATATATTAAGTAGATTTTGAGAAAAAGGTACACGAAGTTTCAAAAATACCATTGTGAGATAATTCAAGTTAAAGGTAATAATTTTGTATTACATTAAGCTACTTGCAGTTTTTTAAAGTTTATTTTAAATTACTTCTAATATGAACACGAGCAAAAGACTTTTTATCGTTGGGAAGGTCTTGAAATAGAGATTTCAAATATATAAAAATAAAAAAAAATAATCGGATTTTTTAAAGTATATGGGCTACCAAATCCCCTTAAAAAGTTTACCCTTTTCTTTAGCACTTGAGTATGACATAACAAAAGATATGTCTAACAATCGGAGCTCATTTCGAAGGGAGGGGGGGGGGCCACGAAAGGGCATGCCTAATTAAAAGCCTTCGTTTTCCGTAAAAAATAACAATATTCTAATCGAACATACGACAGTCAGATATGAACTATTAATTTTGATTTACATATTTTTAAAGTTTCATTTCCTTATTTGTTTCACTGAGTTATGAGCAGAATTATGGTAACTGAACACTGTAAATAAGGAATCTTTATTGAAATGCTAGGTTAAAAAACAATAGAAAAATGAAATTTTTATGCTTTATATTTTAGCTAATAACTAGATGAAACCAAATTTTTAATTCATTTTCGCAGCGAATGTTTTGTTGGAAGAATGGAAAATAATGCTTCTTTACCGGAAAAGAAGCAAGAATAAAATCAGTAGCTATTATATTTATATTTACCACAACAGTGAAAACTTCTAATGCCTCAAAAAAGTGAGATCATGTTAGTTCAGAAAACTGCTCTCCCTCAAATTATGTAATTTCAGGATTTAAGAATTTAGCAGATAACACCAGAATAAGGCAATAAAAATTGAAAATGCAAATACAAACTTTGATTCTTTATTTATAAATCTTAATTGTATAAAATTATTTTTCTGAACACCTTTGAGGTTTGCTCGTTACAGAAAGAAAAACAGTTCTAACAACGCCATTACCGAAAGTCTGGTAAAATGATGTAAGAAACTATTAAAATCATTAAAAATCCAATATGTGTTCACCTTTGATCAGAAAATATGACTGATATAAATGCTAATTATATCTTTACTATACGACGGATAGTTTTACTTAATTTCATTTAGTATTATTAGTTATTATCCCGTTGCCCATCAAAAAGGCCAAGTTAAAAAAGCCGTTTACTTTAAAAGTCCAAATTTTAAAAATAAACGACCAAATGAGTTATCAGAAATCAGAAAAAGGGAAAATATAAGTAGAGATATTTTATTCTTTCACAAATAATGGTACACAAATAACAAAATACTGGCCTGGCAGGAAAACATCAGAACTTTTTGAAATCTCTTTCGTCGTATTAAAATCTTTCGCCTTTTCTCAACAACTCAATTAAAAAGAAGAAAACAATGTGCTCATTTTAATCAGAAAACTATTTATTTAGCTGCTAAACATCGTACATCTTTAAATAAAAAGCTACAAGTTTGTTCGGAAGAAATAAATTTTAGGAAGAAAGTGTTCGATTCTCGTTATAATAACTCTTTTATTCGCACAATAAATATATTTAATTATATAAATCACAATAATCCATAATCCAAATTAATTACTTCCTGAAATAGAATCAAAACTATATAGTCATGCTTCGCGGGCTCTAAATGAGCTCTTGCTGTAGTATACTGAAGTTATCGAAGCTATAATTTTTCTTTGCGAATAGATTGATATATAAAATACATAAGTTTCTGGCTTAATTTCCGTTACAAAATTGATATAATACGAATAGTATTTAGATATAAAGTACTTCATTAGAGTGATAAGTTAACACGACAAAAAATTTATTTGTATATTCACTGTCATTGTGCTCAGCTGTTTTCAGAAGATGGGAAAGTTAAAACAATAGTTTTTATCTGAAAATGAGCAAGTTTTTGTTAACGGAACAAAGCAATATATTGATTTCAACTATTTATGCAAATTAAATCAAAATATATCTCATAAATTAGTGTTTTTAAGCGGCCACAAGTAGTAAAAAATAACCCAAAGCAAATCAGTCAAATGTAGGGAACGAAGTTCCTCAAATTTATCATCAAATAAATCTTTCATTCGTAATTTTCATACATTTTCAACGTACCTATTAAATAGTTTTGCATGAAAACATGCAAAATGATAAATTTAAGAAGCTCTAATCAAAATTAAAGGTATTGAGTCTTGTTATCATTTGAGTTTTCCTAACTCGAAATTTACCGGTTAATCTACATGAATACCTGCGCTATCATTTGATTGCACACAATCCTGCTTTAGAGATAAATGCACATACCTGCTCCGTTCATAGCAGTGTCTGTAATACACATCGTCATTCACTGGAGAAGAGATGGGAGCGACTGTACTGTCCGCGATGGTCAGCACGTGTGCCAGTGACCACTCTTGACCACAAATCCAAACCAAAGGCACGCGCTCCGTCCCATTATCCCATCCGTTGCCTCACTGGTTGCTACGGTAGCAACGCGCCCTGCCGGCCATCTTCGGAAACAGAGGGATGAATGCCGCTCATCACTCGCATCCGAGATGTCGTTCCAGACGGCGCGTGCGGTACTTGGCAAGAATGTTTCGCTTACTTATTTTTTCTCCCTTTTTTTCTGTCGTTTTCTTCCTCCCCTCCCCCTTTTTCAATTTTTTTTTTAATGTTTTTTCGCTCTTTTATGCTTTACGACGGAAAGGGTTTTGCATGAGATATGATGACGGTTTATCTTATAATTTTGAAGTGTTGCGTACCCGGAGAAATTCAAACACAGTAAAACCTCGATTAACCGTCACTCGTTTAACCGTCAGTTTCTGTTATCCGTCATCGTCTAAAAAGTAACGTAAGTTTACAATATTACAATGCATTTCTGCGCATTATTACGCTTATATTGAAGTTTATATTGATCGTTTTGTAAAATTAAACACAAAATATATGCGTTATTCACTTTTAAAGGATTTTATTTTCATTTTCGTCCCAATCCAGCAGTGAAGTCACTTTACTGTACATGTGTATTAAAAGAATATTGTTATCCGTCTATTCGGTTATCCGTCACGGCCCTAGTCCGGACTGTGACGGTTAATCGAAGTTGTACTGTACAATAGATATCATTGCTTACAATGCTCACACAGCAAAGCTGTTATGCAATACAACAAACGCACTGTATTATGCTACATTGAATAACATTTTAATTAATATCTGAATAAAATACAAAAGATTAAATTTAAAAATATATACGATTTCCAAATCCCAACTATTTTCTTCCGAATTTGTTTATAAATCTTCACAGAGAGAACGAAAGATTTTTTTTACTTATTGCTTTTAATGCTTATTCATTTAGCTGAATGGCATTTATAATAAATAAATAAATAAATGATGAATTTATGCTCGGAATAGGAAATACTTATTCTGTTTAACATTTTAAATTCTCATTGAGGATAAGATAAAAATAATTTTAAAAAATTACTCGGACATCTTATATTTCATTTGCAAAAATAACTTCCAAAATAACTCAAGGAGTTAAATTTTCAATCAAAATGAATTTGCGAATATTTGCTTACAAAGAAAAAATGCTACGTAGTTATACGTCATTAATATTTATGAATCGAAGAAAAAGTGAAAAAGAGAATTGCAATTTTAAAATTCACAGTTTAAGTTATAAATATAAATACCTTACGAACAAAATTTTAGTTGATACCATCAAACTTTCTTTAATAAATGCATTCGATTTTTATATATTTCAGGGAGAGGATATTCGAAAAAACATAAGTTTTGTAAAAAAAAACCTGTAGCACGAGGAAAGGTTGCACACAATTTGTAACTTCATAATAATTTTCAGCATGCAGAGTAACTTTTAAAAAGTTAAAATATTTAGAAGTTTCAGAATTTGAATTTACACTTGATAGAAATAGTCGTTAACGGATTTAATAAAAATGAAATTTTAAGGTCGCTTTACTTACTCTCAATTATGTAGCAATTCAACGACTGTGAAAATTGTCATGTCTATCGCATGAAGTGATTTCTCTTTCTCAAAATATATATTTTAATGTTATGACAAAACAAAATATGCTTAAAAATAGAAAAGTTTTAAAGATTTGCTATTCTTGTTACATTGAGTGGCTGGGAGTTTTTTAAATAGACGAATTTCAGTAAAATAGATGGAAAATTATCACAAAATAATTTCTAGATGGTGTTATGAAAAGCAGGCAGTTTTATGTAAATTATATTATCCTTTGCATGGAGTTTGTTTTTAATGATTGAAAAAATGAAAAGCTAAAAAGTAGAGATGGCGTAACAGAATATTAATTAAGTAAAACTTTGTAATATAACCATTATGCTTTTATTCAGGGTTTATATTATATTTATAGTTTTTTTAGAACTAGCTTTGGTTTTTTTATTATATTTTTTTAGTAAAAAGATATTGAAAATAACCTTCAAGAAACGTATAATATTGAAATAAGTTCATCTCATTTCTTTGAAATCTGAGAGAGAATTTTTTACACATGAATTACCTAAATTGCACGGTCAGATTAAAGTTTTTAACCTTTACTTTCATAAAATCAAAAACACTTTTACCATATAATATCTTCTTAGTTTACAAATTTTCCTTTTTATTTATAAATGGATTGCTGTGTAAAGAAGATTGAGTTTATTTTGAAATTCGAAGTATTTTTAAACTTTTACATAATATGAAATAGCACCTTGTAATTTAATAATTCTTTAAAATGAAGACTAACCAGCATCTGATTGACATTAAAACATTACAAAGGAAAATGTTTAGAATCATTAAGCTTAAACGTAAAAATGAAACAAATTCTTTAATTGTTATGACTTTAAATGTCAAGAAACAAAAGCGCCACAAATAGCAAATTACATTTAAAAATTCAAGTTGTTGTAAATTCGAATGCGCATGAATTAGAATTTGGAAAATTTATAACACATTTAAAAACAAATTTGGAAAAAAATCAGAAGAATAAATGCTTGGTATCAGTTGTAAAAGTGATTGTATATACATAGCCACAGTAGATGCACATCATTATTTATCGAATATTTCCGTAATTAAAATTTTTATGTGTAAGAAAAATTACGAAAAAAATATTCTCTATTCTAAAATTATCCTAAAATGAGTACAGGTTTTCTAATAACTTATCTCACTTACTTAAAGCATGTGCTCCAGCATACCTTTTAGATCAATCCAATACTTCATAATTTCAAATTAGGTTTTGAACTTTTTGAAAGCTTTCAAATAGCTTTTCAAATAGAAATACATTATTGATCAGTATGCGTATATTCTAAACGTTTTCATTGCGTTAATGTATGAATATGATTTTAAATCGCTACTGTATTTACAAAAATATCGACATGAAATGAGTTTTAAGTTTAGCCCTTTATAAGGCCATTTTTTTTTCTGGCAGTGGTGTAATAAAATAACTTTGGTATCGAGATTAATTTAAGAAAAAATTGATTTAGCTTATTGGTTGACATTATTTTTTTGTTAATTAATTTTATTATTAATAAATAATTACCAAGTCAAGACACTTCGTTATGGTTTGAGATAAGAAATAGGAATGCCTGGGTTTTTGTTTCATCGAAAAATTTGGCGAGAACTTACGCCAACCTGAAAAAAATGCATTTAAAAATTGATGAATTTGATGGGGAGTATATTACCATGGCCTTAAAAAGGGTTAAACATGATTTAATAACAAGCTATTTTAAGTCACTCAAAACTATTAAACGGTTATAGGACTAGGTAATAAAAATTTAAAATGCAAAGAAATGGAACCAATAACTCGGAACTTCAGTTTCTCTTGTTTGTTTGTTTGTAGGCAATGCAAAAGTGTTGTTTTTTGTTACTGCACATCCCTCTTTCATACATTGTACAGTTCCAAAAATTATTTTCTACTTCAAATCAGAATATTAAGATTTCCCTTCTAAAATATTCGAGAAAATTGATATGCTTATAAATTTATTTTCAATAAAGATTTGCAATTAATCTAGGCAAATATATTTCATTTGCTGTCATTCTTAATTCAGACATTTTATTTTATTCCAAAAACTAAATTGTATAAGAATATGTTGCCGCCTTATGAATTGCTTCAAAGCTAATTCTATGAAACGAAAGCATTCAGCAACTAATGGAGAAATAAAAGTGTTTCATTGCGCTAGTAATTAAATTTGCTTCATCAAGAAATATAATTCACATGAGTTGTTACGTTTGTTTATATTTTGTTCAAACTTGTAGTGCGAATGTAGTAGAATTTTTCCAAGAAAGAATAATCTTAAATCTTATTCTGGGTAAAAACAGATTCTTCTTTTTCTTTTAATTCTTACAGAAATTCTGAAAAATTGTCTTCATGTACTGAAATTTAAAAAGTGACTGAATGACTGCTGATGTGAGAAAAATTTTCTTAAGTATTGTAACGATATTATTTTAAAATATCTGTACACATGTAAATTAAAGAATTCACGTATGTGTATATAAATGTATACATATCAAAATTTTTAAAAAATGTGAAAGAAGGATAGGAAAATTAAAAAAAAATTGAATCCGATTTTTTCCCATTCAAGATGAGAATTTCATTTATTCTACATTTTGAGTCAGGATACTAGGAATCTAATTAAAGAAATAAGTTAAAGCAAAATAATCTATGTAATCAGCTATTTTTACAGCATTTTACGTTTAAAAACACGATTTAACTCTACTGTAGGGGCTTTAGAACGTTTTTTCTATATTATTAGTTGTGTCAAATCCACTCAAAGCCACTCAACGAGAGACTGCGACAACACACTAATTTAAATACACGATTTAACTCTTCTGTAGGGTTTCAAAACGTTTTTTTTTCTGCATTATTAGTTGTGCTGAATCAACATAGATGCCCCTCAGAGAAAATGTGACAACACACTAATTTAAAAACACGATTTAACTCTTCTGTAGGGCTTCAAAACGTTTTTTTCTGTATTATTAGTTGTGCCAAATCAGCATAGATGCCACTCAGCGAGAGATTCTGACAACACATTAATTTAAAAACACGATTTAACTCTTCTGTAGTGCTTCAAATCGTTCTATTCTGTATTATTAGTTGTGTCAAATCAATATAGATGCCACTCTGCGAGAGATTGCGACAACACATTAATCAGATGTTGCGGAAGGGGCATATACAGGATGTCCTAAAAGGTCGTTGACGAACTTTAAGGGTGAATTATGTTTACAAAAACAAGTCATTTTTACAACAGAAAATCTTATCGCAAACGCAAAGGGCAATCGCTATAGAGAACTGTTTGTCAGCGAATTAAGTAAAAGAGAAGGAAATACCAGAAAAAGTGAACATCCTAGGTTAAATGGAATACTAATTCACAATAGCACAAAAAACAGTTGTGTGAATAATAACGAGCGAAGCGTGTATAGCTTATCTTACAAAATCCTTTGAACACTTGCTGTACTCAAGTACAGTGAAATTCGATTAACCGTCACCGTCCGGACCAGGCCTGTGACGGATAACATAAATCTCTTAATATACATGTGTACAGTAACGTAATTTCACTGCTGGCATGGGGCGAAAATGAAAATAAAATCCTTTAGAAGTGAATAATACATACATATTGCATTTAATTTCACAAAACGATCAATGTAAATTTCAATTTAAGACTAGTCTTAATATAAATAAAAGTCATTGTAGGTATGTGGATATCTATGTGGCTATGTATATGTGTATGTGGGTATGTTCCACATCTCCTCCTAAATTACTGGATTGATTTCAACCAAACTTTGCGCACTTGTTATTTAAGACAAGAGGAAGATTATTGTCAACTAATCGAAGCCAAAAAGTTAATTAAACAGTCAGTTAATCAGAAATTAACCGAAACCGTTTTTCCGCTGTAACTTCGGAGCAAATTATCTCCCAAAAATATTTTTATGCCATCTTAAAGTTCAAAATTTTACCTTTTCAATGATACCAATTTTATATTTGTGACATTTTTTCTTCAATCTGTATTAATTTTTTAAAGTTTAACAATTGTTAATTACGTGCAGACGATTTTGAAATAACGCAAATTTATAGCTACTTCGTTGCTAGGCAACGGTTAGCCTTTGAACTAATTTACCTTTATTTCTGGAAATTTTTCTTATTTTTAAAAACAGAATTTATATAAGAAGATAGTCAACCGTCAACTTTTAAAAGTCCTAAATCTTATTAAAATTTCAGTTAAATGGAAATTAAGCAAGATTTTTGCATTTCACGTGATATTTTTCGAAAATATGTATTATGCCACAAAAACTATTTTTACACATAATAAAAGTTTAAAAAATTAGCTTTTCATGACACAAGTTTCATTTCCGTTCAATTCGTTGCCCTCATTTTAGTAATTTTTCAAAAATTAAATTGTGTATAAAATTTACAATTTATAATCTTTTTTTATTGGCGAAGAACAAGAATACATAAGAGCTGTTGCTATATCACATTAGAAGAATTTTGGATGAAGACGAATTTTATTATTTCTTTAATCATATTTATTCTAACGCTTTTTCTCAATGAAAAATTTACCATGTAATTGTCCCAAAACATCCGTTAAAATCTTTTTTATACTGCAAGATTTATGAACAAAATTGATATATCTATGCGATAAATATTAATGACTTATGGTGAAAATTAGCTATAGGCGGTATTTAAAAATCGCCTGGTTCAACTGATATTCTCATTTTAATTAAAAAACATTTCAGACGACAAAAGAATTTTGGGTATTGTAATTTTCTACACAAAAGTAGTTTTTTACATAAAAAATATTAGACATGAAAGTATTTTAATCCCAAGCAACACCTTGCATGACAGCTAGTAATGTAAATAAATGACGGATCAGATTATTTAGAAAATGACGGATAACAGATACTGACGGTTAATCGAAGTACTGTACTCTAAAGGTTCATTGTTAATACTGCGTTCTTGTCATTGTATCAACCATGCTGCAGAATAACTACGACTTGTGACTTTCCTGTTCATGCAACTTTGTTGTAATTAATCGGTATTCCATTAAATCTGTATTGTACATTTTATCTGGAGTATCTTTTTCTTTAACTTAATTCATTACAAAGAGTCCCTGTAGAGATCGCTCTTTTCGTGTCCGACGTCAGACTTAACCTTAAAGTTTGTAACTTGCCTTCTGGGACATCCTGTGTTTGTTGGATTGTGATTTTGTTTCTTTGCAATGTAGCTTAACTACAGTCATGCAATATTTCCTAACATAGTATGACTGAATTTACTGTACAAAATATGATAACTCAGGAGTATGATTGTTATTATAATATCCCGAAAGGCTCTAAGGTATTAAATACAGCAAAATAGTATATTAATTCAAGCCTATTTTATTTCAAAATATTAAGAAACTTCAAAACAATCTTAAAACACATCATGATATCAAATGAATTTAAATGAACATTTCTTTTAAATGTTTAAATTTTATGTTAAAGTTTAATGATGGAAATTTTTGTTAAAAGTCATGAAAAATTACTATTTTGCCCGACATTGTTGATAAGTTTTTAATCAATTATCTGAAAGGGTGATTTTTGAAATGTTATGCTGTTTAGTGTATGTCCTTACCGCAGCGAAGCTCAAAGCCAAAAATTATTTTAAAAAAACCCAAACAAATGTCTTTTTAACTTACTTTTTCTAAAAAGAAAAGAAGAAGAAAAAAATACTCAAGGCAGAAAGAGAGAGAGAGAGAGCTTCCGATTCTTTAAATTTTATGATTTAGTGGAAAAGAGATGAAAAAATGAAAAAGATGTGAAGTGAGCGATGAAAGTGATGAAACTGATTAAAAGTGAACAAAAACTGTTTAAGTTTATATAAGATAGTTGAAGAAATGTTTTCTTCAACTATTTCTTTCATGAAATTCTTTTGAACAAATGTTTAATTCTAAGTAATTAAAATATTCATCATTTAATTGAAATTTATTTGTTAAAGATTCTTTTCTTCTTCAAGTCAACACTATAATAAGAAAATGATTTTATTAACGAGTTATTATCATAAATCATCAAAATTAATTGAAGATTAATTCATCAAAGTTTAACTGAAAAAAGACTAAAATTGAAGCTATGCCAATGCGAATCACCTTGGAGTGTAGAGATAAAATAATTGTTTTATACGTATTTAGTTTAGCAATTTTTCATTTGATGTTTAATTATAATCAGAAGAAAACGACAAATGGACAGCAAGATAAAAGCGACCATTATTAACTTAGTATTTTTTCAACCTCTGTGTAGTTTTCTGCTTTGTATGAGATGTTATATGAACTGAGTAATAGGAAATCAAAAGAAAATTATACTGCAGTGAGTGAGATAAATGGTGAATGGTTTTCATACTTGTATCAAGTTCGGTGATTCTGCAAGATAAGAATAATGACCGTTTTCTCCTACTACATAATATTAAATATTATTTAATGATTTTTTGGTCTGAACTCAAGGAGATAGAGGCATCAAATATCTTCTTATTATATAAGAAGACAATCAGGTAAAATAATAACCATTATTCAACCGAAATTAATTTCATCTTTTGTTATTGCGATCGGAAAAATAGCTACAATGTTTGTTATGACTTCCTGTCTTTTTAATTGAGCGGATGCAACACGTAATGGTTTTTAGTGCGCTTTTAACCTTTTCAAAGGCCGTGGGAAGTGTACTTCCCACTTGATTCATCAATTTTTAAACGTACAAGGTAGGCTATTTTAAAATTCTCAACAAATTTTTAGATGAAAGGAAATCCTAGATGTTCCAATTTCTAATCTCAAACCGTAACAAAGTGTTTTGACTTTTTAATTAATTATTAATTGATAAAATTAATTAACAGACAATATTGACATCCAATAAGCTAAATGAATGAGCTTTTCTTAAATTAACCTCAACCCCAGAGTTATTTTGTTATACCATTACTAGAAAAAAAGGCCCTTAAAAGGGTTAAGTACCGTTGAATAAAACTGAAACAGATTTTGAAAAATAAAATGGTACAAAAAATTTGTAAAACTTATTCCAATATGATTATTTTTATGTTTCATTATTCGAATGTCATATTATCAAGTTGTCGAATATCTTTATCATGCAAATTTGTTTGATAAATAAATGAAAATGCATGAATCATTT
>BGPR01010233.1:0-20152 GCA_013235015.1 Araneus ventricosus | reverse complement strand
ATTCTAAGATATGAATTTATCCCATTGATTCTAAGATTAAGCCAAATGTACTGAACTTGAATAGACTGAATGATCTATCGTTATGATCGGAGCCAAAGTTTAAAGAACAAAAAGTTTGAATTCACTTGGAAAAATCAGAGATCGAAGGTTGAAATCCCTAATACTAATAAAAATACACGTCTGTCTGTGTTGTCCCATGTCCATTCAACCAGTTCGGTTGCTGTAATGACAACAGGCACGGAGTCATGGGGCGGCGTTCTGTCTGTGTGTCTGTTGGCGATGTACAGAGACGACCGTAGTAAATAGAGCAACCAAATTTGGCATAGATATACTTTGGATGCTGAAGATGTGTACCTCGATGCCGTTTTTTAAAAATTTTGATTGAAATTTAAATTATTTAAAAATTAAACCAAATTTCGTCGTTTTTTGTCAAAAACTTTTGAATAAACTGATGGACGAAATTTTTTTTATGTCATTTTAAAGTGCAAAAAATATCTTTGAAATGATACCAGTTGATATTTTGTGGGACATTTTATCTATTTTTTTATAAATTTTTTAAGTAATCAGAATGTTATTGTCGATGGTTCGAGATTAGAGATTGACGTAGAATAGGCGGAGCACAGTAGCTGTTTCTCAAAGTCATGATTGCGCGGATCTGCAAAACAAAACTATTATTGGTGTAATTGCTTTGGCAGTATATATACGAAAACTGGAACGATACAGAGAAGATTAGTATGGCCCCTGTGCAAGGATGACACGTAAAATCGAGAAGCTTTCCATATTTTTAACGCTGATCTTAGAAATGCTCTTAAACTGCCTAGACTTAAAGAGTTTATTCTAAAATTAACCAAACAATTCTTTGAAAATCTCCCTAATATTAAAAATCACTTCCTAAATCGTAAGCGTCCCAGATTAATTTTATACAAATAATGCCGCTTTCTCAACATTCTCTATCCCACCCCCATCCCCTTTTTTCCCTATACTCCATGACAACTGCTTCAAACGTTCCCTCACACGGTCCGGATAGCACAGTAGGTTAAATATGTTCTTCCCGTCTTTTCACCTCGGGTTTGAATTTCGCCTTCGTCAGTGTCAACAAATACGTCGTCAGCTTCTCTCCCTGTTTTTTGCTTACCTTAAAGGAAATATTAGATTTAAATTCTTCCAATGCTCTCATTTAACATTTGCTTATTTTATTTTAAACTATTTTTCCAGTAATTTTTAACCATTTCTTTTGAGTTTTAAAATTCTCTCCTCATTTAAATGTTACACTCGAAATGCACATTTTTATTTACAATGGCCAAAACTATTAGTAACTAAAAGCCTGAATTATTTCCATTAAATGCAGATGATGACCTCTGCCGGTGGCCACAATGTTATTGTCGGCGATTAATTAAGCATAATAGATAGCTTTAGAATGGCAAATTTGGTTTTATTTTATTCATTGTAGTCATTGGCTTTAATCTTAATTATTAATCTTGGGTGTACACTGTTGAATGGTGATGTGTGTTTTTATAATTTACTCTGCTTCGCAAAGAGAATAACTGTTATCCCAACGTATGCCTGTTTTAGATCATTATGTATTATTCACTGTTATTAGCTATTATTTCGCAATTTGTGTTTTTGTAGTTTATAGATATTCAGTTCCTTAGTGCGTGTTTGTTCTTTTGTTATGCATTGAATTATTATTCAAGATTTGCTTTTTTTCAATCATTTCAATTCAATATTTTTTATTATTTATAAATGGTTGTTTTAATTGACTAGATTTAAATGGTTATCATGAATTTAGTTTTACGTTTTTTCATAAAATCTAGTCAATTCTCTTTTTTTTACAGAAAAAAATTATTTAGTTATTTTGAGTTTTAATTCGTTTTAATATGTAAATTGTGTTTAGCTGAAAAATTTAACTATTGTACTTCACATTTTTAATTACTTATTAAAATCTTTTCCATTTTTAAAGAATCTTCTTACTTACCATTTTTAACAGTCAAATGTAAGGGATTAACTCAAAGCTCAGGGCCGCGGTAGCCTAGTGGTAAAGTCTAGATCTCGGACCCGCAGGTTCGAAACCCAATTCCAATGAAGATCCGCCGTGAGTATGAGGTCTTCTGCACGCTAAATCATCCGTAATGGCCAAACGTCCTCCGTTGGTGTGGCGCGGGAGCTTGGAGAGGGGTGCCAGTTCAGGTGTGGTCCTCGTCATCTGACCTCGGTTCAAAATTGCAAGGTCTGTCCCTAAATAGCCCTCGTGTTGCTTCAAAACGGGTCATTAGTCTAACCTAACCTAACTTAATGTTCATTACATGCAAAAACATCCTGTAAATTTTCGTTTTGTGTATAAAGAATTTAAATTGAGTTTTACTAATTAAACTGTTCATTGTTTCTGTTTTAAAATTCATTTCGTTGTCCTTATTGCAATTATTGCTTTCAGCTTACAAATATTGAAATGTTTAAAATGTAAGCCTTAATTTCCTTATTACTATCAATACAAGATTGGAGAAAACCAGCTGGTCGCCGTAGGCGGCTAGTATGAAATAAAAGACCGCTTGCACAATTTTCTACAAATAAGTGCATACCACCTTACGATTGATTCTAAGATATGAGTTTAGCCAATTGATTTCAAGATATGAATTTAACCAATTAATCAATTGGTTAATTTCATATCTGATAGTCAATATATGAATAATAATGATAAGATATGAATTTAGCCAAATGTACTGTATTTAAAGAGAATGAATGATCGATCATTATGATCAGTGCCGACGTTTAACACACGAAAAGTTAAAATTCACTTGGAAAAATCCAAGATTGAAGGCTGAAATACGTAATAAAAGGTCGATGTTGTAAATACACACACATAGTTTAAATTTAATTATTATTGGAGTTTCATTTTACAGTAACACGCCGACATCTTAATTTTAGCCTCGGTCAGATAACAGGGACGACACCTGGGCTGGCATCTTCTATCCAATCTTCCGCATCACTTCAGCGGAATGGCGTTTGGGGTGATGAGCCTTTTTGCACTGAAAGGCAGCATTAAACTTCGGCAGTTGGGCAGAAGGCCGCACGAGCAGGGTTTTAAAGATTATTGTTCTGTAACTATTGTTATATTATAGACAGGTATATTGTTTTAATGCAAATTGTAAATAACTGGTAAGTACCAGTTCAGGTGTCGCCCTCATCATCTGACAAGGGCTCACAATTGCGAGGACCGTCCCAAATAGCCTTCGTGTTGCTTCTAAACGGGACGTTAATGTAACTAAACTAATTAAATTTTCATTCCGTACGGTGTAAAGCCACGTAGTAGTGCAAAAAGTTGATTACTAAAAAGTAGAAAATAATTAAAACAAAAACATTTCTACTTTTAGTGAACTAATAAAAAGGCCTTTTTAAAAACTATTAAATTTTTAAACTTATTAAGTTTATTTTTATAAACTATACTGCAAAAATTTAAATAAAGGAATCAAACACTTGAGAAAAATGAGAGCAGCACTAGAAGTAATATTTAAATAAATAAAAAAGAAAAGAAAAAGACTTTTTTCAAACAATATTAATCTTTTTCTGAGTCATTTAAGAAGCAACTTAAAGACAGAAGATGAAATAAAAATTAAAAAACAAAAGAATGTTTTCATATGAACTTTAATAATATTCGAGAAAAGAATGCAGATTAACTGTTGATGCTCTGATAAAGTTGTAGCTCCAAACCTTTATAACTGCATCTTAATGTTTATACTTAGGACAAACAAAACTTCCTCTTGTAAAATTAAAATAAAAAAAAGATATTTATACAGTTTTGATTCAACTGTATTAAAACATGCAATTTTTTGTTTGGCATTTTATCAAATAAATTTATTTAATGCATGCTGTGAAAGGGTTGCCAACATTCATTTCATCACGTCTATTAAAGTTGCATGTAGTGTTATATTGAGGAAAATCAAAATTCTGTTGTCCAAATATGATTTGCAACTTTTTTTAAAATTATGAATACCTAATAAAATATTGTCTTTTCTTAGAAGAAAAACGAAATATCTAAAATTTCGTAGTTTTTTTCAATAAAAATTTAGTTCATTTCTACATTTTTTGTTTAATATGACTTGTTTTCTTGTTCGTAACTAGGGAGCTTTGTAACTGACTTTTCATTGACTTCCTAGTATGTTAGAGTTTTCAAATTATGTACACTTGTGTGCTCCGATGACAAAACAATATTTTAATATTGTTCGAAATTAAATATTAGTTTATCGAATAATCTATTTAAATTTTGATTCCGTATGAGTGGTACCGTCCGGTAGCCAATTTCAGTAAAAATTGATTTTAAGATTCATAATATTTATAATAAATAATAAATTAAATCTATAAAATAGAAAGTATTAAAAATAAAAAAAATCCCAATTTTAGCACACTAATAAAACTGCGTTTTTAAAAATTGTTTTTATTAAATTCATTTAAAATACGAATTTATATATGTAAGAGAAAGTCACTCACTGACTCACTACCGAATCTCTAAAACAATTAGGACTAGAAATTTGAAATTTGGTAGGTGGTTGCTTCTTGGGTAGTAGGTGCTCACTATCAAATAATTTTGTGGAATTTTAATTAGAATTGCAATAAATTAAACATTACCCTAAATTTTAACGTTTTTTCCACAATAATTTCGGAATTATTTATTGTGCAAAAACCACTTAAACATCATCTTAAAGTTCTAAAAATTAGCTTTTCAGTGGCACCAATTTCATTTCCATGCGACATTATGTTTAATTTTAACTAATTTTTTTCAAACCATTTTCAAACACAATTTTCAACAATGTTTATATTGTTATCATCTGCAGCTTTTTTGGAGCAAGCACGGAAGAGCTCCTTCACCGATTTAAAAAAAAGAAAGAAAACATTATTAATTGAGAATTGAAGATGGTGTGTTGTGTTTTGAAAGTTATTCCTGTCTATATTTTGAGACGTAATTTGATAAACCTTTTGAAAATAGGTGTGTCCATTGCACATACATAGTCTTGCGCAAGAAAATGGCATGGTGATGCCCAAGATTTGTTTAATTAATTGATTTTAAAACAGCCAAAACCTAAGAAAAGGAGATATTTAAATAAAATTTCTTTTTCATCTTATTGAAAAATATCTAATTAACTTGAAAATCGTTTTTAAGTTTCCTGTTACTTAAAAATCGTTTCAAAACTTGACTACAGCGGAACTTGAAACGGAATCCTGTCTTAAGCGGAACAAATATTTGGTCCCGTCGAAAAATATAGAAAGATCCATATTACATTCCCTCCATAAAACTGAACCTGTCTAAAGCGGAAACGGACAGAATTTCAAAGAACAATTCACAAAATTTCATTGTCAGAAAAACCTGTTCTAACGGGGAAAAATTGAGACGAATTTACCTGAAAATGTTTGCATAGAAAATTATTCATCAGCCGAAGATATATAGATGCAAGTAATCTGCAGATTTTGTTGAACAAGGGCAAAGTTTCCGATATGAATGCAAAAGAATTCATATCAATCGACGATGATATTTTAACAGAGGTTCCTATTGATAAAGTGAATGATATAATTCAAAGGCATACGAACAAAGATAGCAGTGATGATGATGAATGTAATATAAATGAAAGCATATCCGATAAAGAACAACTCTCCATTAAATCATATGGATCCTTTTTAGATACAGTACCTGAACTTGAAAAGTTTGCCATAAGTCAGGGAGATGCTGAAATGCTTGAACTTTTGAAGAATACGAGAAAATTAACGGAGCGAAGAATTATTCATAAAAAGCTACGTACAGACAACAATGCTGGATTATTTTAAAATGTAGATTTTGCAAATATATTTATTTTCCTTAAATTTATAGCTTTTGAGTAAGGATAATCAATTGTTTAGAGTAAGTAATGACTATGATATTTATTTCAATTTAGTGTCCAAAAACAATATTATTAAAATAAAATGCATATAAACATCTAACTTTTATGTGTTTCATAATTTTTATTGAAATTGTGTAATTTTAAAATTTAACTAAATCTTAATTTTAAAATGTATCACTTATTAACACGTAATTATCGTAATATTTATGGTATTTTGTTAATCTTAGAATATATTTTTATTTACAATCGATTTAATTTAAATAATGATTAGATACATTTTAAATCCTCATATACTAATGGGCCCTGTATGAAACGGAATCCTGTCTAAAACGGAAATTTTTATTGTTCCTTTAGATTCCGTTTTGTACAGGTTTTACTGCATTTACCTTTAACGGTGGATGGAGATTTAAATGTTGATTTGCTTTGAATAATTTTAATGATTATCATAGTGTCATTCTTGAAAATACATTAATAACTTAAGAAAAAATTAGAAAGAGGAAGAACAAAAGTTGACTACATTTTCAAATCTTGAAGAAGTCATAGAGAAATTAAACAACCTAATAAAACTGGTGTTATCTTTGATAGAAAAACATTTTAAGCTAAATATCTTACTATATAGTCAAAGACAATTGAAGCTGACGATACGTAGAAGATGTAGAAGCTATATACGAGTATGTATTAATCATTACTTAATGACGTGATATAAATTTCTATACTTCTTAGAGTAACAGAAATAATTCCATGAATTTACACATATTCGGCTTTAAATCTTTATCGTTATAATTTAGAAAACTGATCACATTGTTAGTTTTAAAAAATCGTATTCAAATAAACCAGTTATTTGAAAATACATTACGGTTTTGTTTCGAATTACTTATCAGTAAGTACTGATACAGTACGAGCTTTCTCCATACAATCAATTTGAGTTGTCACAGACTATTGATTTGTACTCTTTCCAGATTTTGAAACAGAGTTGACAGATTTGCACTCTTTCCAGATTTTGAAACAGAATTGACAGATTTGTACTCTTTCCAGATTTTGAAAAGTAATAATTTTTTACAGTATTTTTTAAGACAGTACTATTGTATTACTACATAGTATGGAATCAATAATTGAATTAATTGAGCAATTTTAAATTAAACATTTATCATAAAAAATGAGAAAAATCATACCTTTATAGCATATCTTGAGCATTAACTATACATATATTTCTTATTTTTATACTATTAATGTGTATGCAGGTAGGCCTTTATTTGGAAATGATGTAACATAGCATAACCTAACACCACAGCATACCCCCGAATTCGGAGCCAGGCGGCTCCCTGTCGGTTGGTTGGGTACGCGTGAAACTTCATTGAAAAAGCCAGAACAAAAAAAATTACATTTTATATATAAGGATACAAAAAAGAGGACACTTAGAACAAAAAAGAATATAGTAGTTAGTAATATAACTGCTAGTTCTGTCAAGGCTTTGTGTTGTTGACTTTGAGAGGGTGGTGCCTTATGTATGGGAGAAGAGAGAAGATGAGTAGGAGGAAAAGGATGTTATGATCCCCCTGTTTACCACTTAATAGGAACTGAGAAATAATGACCGAAGCAGAAAATTTACGAATTTTAGAAAGTGGGAAAACAAAGTATAACCGGAGAATTGCGTCATATAAACAAGTACTTTATTATTATTACAATGGCTACGAATGGATCAAGACTGTGATGAAACGACGTATAAATGAGAGACGTATAAACGGGGCTTTACTATATTATATTAATGATAATTTCGTCAATAAGAACAATAAATTTTTAACATTTTATGAAGTTAATTAAAAATCTTATCTTTTACCCAATATATTTCGAATATCAACTGAGTAATATACGTTTAGGCTGGAAGAACAAATTAACTGTCTAATTTTTAGATTTCACTAGTTCAATTAATTTCAAATGAAATCCTCCTGAATATAATATTTCAACCCATTTTTTATGTAGAAGTTTTTTGGCTAGGAAACAAACTTGGCTTTTCTTTTCCAGCTTAACCCTGAGGCGTCAGTGGCTTGGTTGTAAGGTCTTGGCTTTTGGATCGGAGGGTTCCAGGGCTCAAAACCCGATTTCACGAAAGATCCGCCTTGAATATGGGCCTGGTGCATGTTAAATCTGATATCGAGAGTCAAACGCGTCTCCACTGTTGTGTAGTGAAAGTTTGGAAAAGGTCATCTCTAGCTGAGATGTCACCTCATTAGTCTGACCATGGTTAAAATAAAGAGCTTCTTTCCAAAACAGCTCTAGTATTGTCTCAAAACAGGACGTTAAATTCCTATTTAACCTTCCAACGGCGCACGATTTTTCTGAATAAAACTGCAGGTTATTTTAAATCTCTGCTTATATGCAATGCTTGCAAATAAGTCAAAATACGTTTGTAAGGGTATAAAATGCGATTTATATGCAACACAATAAAACATATTATATGAAATGATTGAGACTCGATTTCTGCGTTCATTTATCATTCAATACCCAGGAGAGCCTAATCAACCTTAAGGTTTTATAGGACAGGTTAACTCTCCGGGAGAAGAACGTTCCAACAGACAGATAGATATGGTGAAAGCGGAGACAAAATTTACATCAAATATTGAAGGGAAATTTGAATTTTAAAACTATAGACGTTGCCAATTAAAAGAAAAAGAGATGAATTAATTAAAAATGTGATGCCCTGACAAAAATTAAAAATAATAATAAATAAAAAATACGCGCATAGTTTATGGTAGAAGTTAAAGACAACAAATACAAAAAAGAGAGATCATACTAATTTAAGCAAAATGAAAACGGCACATAATTGAAACAAAGAAACAGAAGAAATCCAGCAGAAAACGATACAACAAGTAAACAAAAACAATTTACAACACCACATAAAGGGCAAACGATGCAAAAAATTAAAAAAAAACCAAGGTACAAAGTGGAAAACATCAAAATACAAGGTTCAAGAAAAAATAAAAATATGCAAAATAAATTTATATTATAAAGATATACAGCATATTGGTAATTGACCGAAGCTTTCACTCTTCAAGATCGAATAGAAAACTCCTGCTAAGAAAATTAAGCCATTTTCAAAAGATTTAATAACCCTGAATGGATGCAAGCGACATTATATGCAGATCAAATTACGCTGAAACTAAATAATAATTCTTGAAGTATTTATTCTTATGTTTTAAGACATTTTAAGTCGCATTTATTGTTTTGAAATATAGCCTCTGCTATTAACAATAAGAAAATCGTTTTAGAGTCGTCTAAAAAGATAAAAAAGGAGGAAAACAGACATAATTTTAAATTAATGTTACACAACATATCGTAACAACGCCAGAACAACTACTTCGCTTAATCGCCAAGGAAAACAAAAACGCTATCGCATATCACAAAGGAAAAGAAGCAAGCAAATATCCTAACCTCTTCTTTAAGCATCAAATCAAAGAAACGAAAGCAAAAATGTTCATTTTGGGAATTACCCTTAATAACCATTGCCACCCGACACTATAAAATACCAGAAAGAAAATGAAAGTTTGTGCAGGGGAATTTGAAAAGAGAAACCTTATCTCTCTAGAAGAAAGAAAAAAACGCAGAGGGGGGTGGGGGGGGTGCTAGCTTCTCGAAGTGGAAATGATGTATGGTCCCCGCAGCCCCAACAATCTCAAATTCTCCCACCATCATTGTTCAAATTAATGTTCCCTTTTGGCCGCATGCCTCCGCCCGCGCCAAATTTCTTCTCTTTTTCTTCAACGATTTCTTTCTCCTCCCTCGACTGACCATCGGCTATTTTCGATAAGAAACTGACCGTGTCTCGCTATTCCGATCGGGTTTTTGGACGGAACGACTGACCCTGAAAATGGAGAAGCTTGCCTCTACAGCGAGCTTGGGATTATGGAGTTTATGACTTGAAACATTGGTACATGATAGCTTTTGTTTCACCGTTCCGTTCCTTTTTCTATGATCCGGAAATGAAGTTTAATTTGAAGGGGGAAATTTTGAAGTGGTGTTCTCTATGCGATAGAAGAATGGGACAAATATTTGTTTTAATAATTAATATCTCAATATGAATTTGATATCTCAACATCCACAGTGATAATGAAATGAACATTAACTAACTAATCTACAGTTCAAATCTTGAATGTAAATCTACACTTGATTATAACAAAAATACAAATAGTATTCGACTTGACTCAATTATATGCAGTTATGCAACTAGAACAACTTGCATTTTATCGGTTCACTTTCAACTCACTGTTTATCACTGAGCCTGAACTAGCTTAAATCCGTTGAACAACACTACAAATGAAATGCAGTAACGAATTCTGAAAAATGTAACAACCGCAATTTTTCTGCATTGTTTGGGAAGAACAAAATCTCAAAATTTGCATTTAAATAGCCCTTAATTACTTAACTATTTTCAATTGATTTTAGCACTCTTGACTATGTTACAGAATTAGAGAGAAAAAATTAACTCTAATCCTGAGAGCAGCAGACTTAATGAAACCTTCATTGCTTCACCGGTATCCGATCAAACCTTCTTTGGCATCTGCTTCTTGACTGTATATCTGACATTCAACTAGCTTTATATATCTGAGCAAAGCGCTCATTACCCCAGGGGAAGCCATATGTTTTCAACAACAAATAATTTGTCTCTAACCCGTTAAGTGGTCGATCCATGATCCATGTCTTCTCAGTCGGCTCTGATAATTTTCACTTGTTCCACCAGATGAGGCATGCTAAAATGGTTGTGTATGTCACAACTATAGATTAGTAGATCCAATACCCAAAAACTACTGATAAAAGAGCAAGCAATTTTAAAACGTAAATGATTGACGACCAACTGATAACTTAAAAGTTTCAATCTTCAATTTTTTCTAAATAAAAAAATACTCTTCAAAAAACGTATCTGATCAAGTGTAAAATACACCAGCCTCAAGTTTGCCTACCTACTGAGATTGCGTTTTAAAAAGACTGCTTTTACCCCAGGCTACATGTTTTCAACAATAATAGCGTTTTTTCTTCATACCTCGTTAAGTGGTCGATCCTCTGTCTTGCTCTGTACTACAATGCAATTTTCACTTGATCCTCACCAGATAAAGCATACTAAAATGGTTCTGTATAGATATTATATATCAACTATAGATTAGTAAATCGAATATCCAAAAACTACTAACGAAATATAAAGCAAATTTAAAACGTAAATGATTATCTTCTAAATCTGATAACTTAAAAATTTCACTCTTCTAATTTTTTCTAAATAAAAAATAACGGTAATCTGATAAGTTAAAAATACCTATGTCTCTGCCTACCTATCAGAGATTTTGCTGCTCTAAAAGACCGCTTACCCCCTTAGGAAGTTATAGGTTTATCAACAAAAATAGTTTTTTTCTTAACTCGTTAGGTCGATCCTGCTTCTTCAGTCGGCTCACTTTCAACTGGATCTCACTCAAAACAGCATACTAAATGGTTCTGTATAGATATATAAGGTCAACTATAGACAGTAAAATCGAATATAACTGCCAACAAATAGGCTACTAAAACATTACTAATGGATAAAATTATCATTTTCAAAAAATCTTAAACGTTCTATAATATACCGCCATCCTTCACATAGAGATTGCTGTTTTAAAAAGAGACTCGCTGCACCAGGGAAGGAGCATATGTTTTCTATCAATAAATAGTTTTTCTAACCGTATCGGTCGAGTCCCTGTCTTCTGTCGCTGCACTGACAATTTTCACTGATCCTCCACCATGTATTAAAGTCATTACCAAATGGTCTGATAGATATTATATATCAACCATAGATTAGTAAATCGAATATCCAAAAACTACCATAACGTGAAATATAAAGGCAATTTCAAACGTAAAATGATTGACTCAACTGATAACTAAAAATTCTCCTTAACTTCAATCTTTTTTAAACTAAAAAATACTCTTCAAAAATACCTGATAAGTTAAAAGAATACCGCGCCTTCTGCCTACCTATCGAGATTGCTGTCTAAAAGACCGCTTTACCTAGGGGCATAGTTTCAACAATAAATAGCTTTTAACTTCATAAGTGGTCGATCCCTGTCTTCTCAGTTTCGGCACTGACAATTTCATACTTTGACCTCACCAGATAAAGCATATAAAATTCTGTTAGGATATTATATATACAACTAGTAGATTAGTAAATCGAATATCCAAAAAACTACTAACGAAATTAATAAAGCATTTTAAAACGTAATATTTGACCGGACACAACTGAGAACTTAAAAATGCTTCACCTTCAATTTTTTCGTAAATAAAAAATACTCTTCAAAAAACGTATCTGATAAGTAACTAGCCTATTCTTCCTACGTTTATCGCTATGAGATTCTAGCGATTAAAAGACCGCTTTTACCCTAGAGCGCATATGTTTTCAATACAATAGGTTTTTCCTCAACTCGTTAAGTGGTCGATCCCTGTCTCAGTCGGCACTATAATTTTCACCTCTGATCCTACCCAGATAAAGGCAGCAAATGCGTAGATATTATATCAACTCATAATTAGTAAATCGAATATCCAAACTACTAACGAAATATCGAGAAAGCAATTTAAACGTGTAAATGATTGACTACCAACTAGATAACATTAAAATTATAATCTTCAATTTTTTTCTAATAAAAAATACCTTCAAAAAAAACGTATCTGAGGTTACAAAAATACTCCGCCATCGTGTCACATTTATCGAGATTGCTGTTTTAAAAGACCGCTTTACCCCAGGAAGGATATGTTTTACAATAAATAGTTTTTCTCAACTCGCTAGTGTATGACTCCCGTTCTGCAAGTCGGTACTGACATTTTCACTGATCCTGCACCTCAGATAAAACAGGTCTATAGAGTTTATATATATCAACTATAGGATTAGTAAATCGAATATCCAAAAAAACTTACTATGAAAATATAAAAGCAATTTATAAACGTAAATGATTACACTTAAACTGATAACTTAAAATTCAATCTTCAATTTTTTCTATCACAAAAATAGCTTCAAAAACGTATCTGATGTTTAAATCACCCGCCTATTCTGGCCTACCGATCGAGATTGACTGTTTAAAGACCGCTTTTACCCCAGGGGAAGATAGTTTCAACAATAAATAAGTTTTTTCTTAACCTGTTAAGTGGTCGATCCCCGCTCTCAGTCGGCACTGACAATTTTCCTTGATCCTCACCACAGAAAAAGATACTAAAATGGTTCTGTAGTGATATGAGCATATCAACTTAATTAGTAAATCGAATATCCAAAAAACACAACGAAATATAAAAGCAATTTTAAACAACGTAAAGATTGATCTACCAACTGAAATTCTAAAATTTCTAATTTCAATTTTTCTAAATAAAAAATACTTCTTCAAAAAAACGTATCTGATAGTTAAAAATACCCAGCTATTCTGCCATCCTCCATCGAGATTGCTGTTTCAAAAGACACGCTTTTACCCCAGGAAGATAGGTGTTTTCAACAATAAATAGTTTTCTCTGTTAACTGGTTCGATCCCTCGTCTTCTCAGTCGGTACCATTTGCATTTCTACTTGATCCTCAACCAAAAAGCATACTAAAATGGTTCTGTATAGATATTATATATCAACTATAGATTAGTAAATCGAATATCCAAAACTACTAACCAGAAATATGCAAAGCAATTCTTAAACGTGTAAATGATTGACACCAACTGATACTTAAATTTTATCCATTCTTTTTCAATAAAAAAAGTTCCTTCAAAACCAACGTAATCTGACAAGTTAAAACACCATTTCGCCATTCTGTACCTATCGAATGATTGCATGTTTTAAAAAAAGACCGCTTTACCCCAGGGGAAGGCATATGTTTTCAACAACAAATAGTTTTTCTCTAACTCGTTAAGTGGTCGATCCCTCTCCGTCGGTCTGCTTCATCAATTTCTTGATCCCACCAGATGATATACTCAAATGGTTCGTATGATATTATATATCAACCATAGATTCAGTAAATTGATATCCAAAAACCTCGCTAAATAGCAACATAAAGCAATTTTAAAACTATGATTGATCTACCAACTGATAACTTTAAAAATTTCACCTCTCATTTCTAAATAAAAAAGTATCTTCAAAAAAACGTGTCTTAAGTTAAAAAGACCGCTATTCTCTACTGCCTACCTCATCGAGATTACGCTTTTAAAAAGACCGCTTTGCTACTCTTAGGGTATATAAGCAACAACTAAAGTTTTTCTCAACTTGTTAGGTCATGATCCCCGTCTTCTCAGTCATATGACATTTCACTGCCATCCTCACTCATTGATAAAGCATACTAAATGGTTCATATAGATATTAATATCAACTATAGGATAACTGAATATCCAAAAACTACTAACGAAATAAGTTTTAAAAACGTAAATGATTGACTACCAACATGATAACTTAAAAATTTCAATCTTCAATCTTTTAAATAAAAAATACCTTTCAAAAAAAACGTATCCGAGAGTTAAAAATACCCGCCTATTCTGCCTCCTTCATCGAGACGATTGCTGTTTTAAAAAGACCGCTTTTTTACCCCAGGGGGCATGGCAGCTTTCAATAAATAAATAGCTTTCTTGTTCGATTAAGTGGTTCGATCCCTGTCTGCCTCAGTCGGCACTGACATTCTTCACTAATCCTCACCTCGATAAAGCATATCTACAAAATGTTCTGCAGATATTATATCAACTATACTTAGTGAATACAAAAAAACGTTAATAGAAATATAAAGCAATTTTTAAACTGTAAAATGATTGACTACTAACCGATAACTTAAAAATTTACACTTTCAATTTTCTCAAATAAAAAATACTTAAAAACGTATCTGATAAGTTAACATACCCGCCTATTCTGGCTTCTACCTATCGAGATTGCTGTTTATAAAAGACCGCTTTAGCCCAGGAAGGCTATGTTTTCATACAATAAGATAGTTTTTCTAACTCGTTAAGTGGTCGGATCGCGTGTCTCTCAAAGTCTTGTCAATTTCGATACTATTGATCCTCACCAGATAAAAGATACAAAGTGGTTCTTATAGATATTTATATATCAACTATAGATAGTAAATCGGAATAATCCAAAAAACGCTTAACGAAATATAAAAGCAATTTAAAACGTAAAGATTGATACCAACTGATAACTTAAAAAATCAATCTTCAATTTTTTTTCTAATAAAAAAATACTCTTCAAAAAAACGTATCTTGATAAGGGGTTAAAATACGCGCTCATTCTGCCTACTCCGATTGCTGTTTTAAACCGCTTTTACCGCCATGGGAAGGTATATGTTCACCACAATAAAGAGTTTTTTTCTTAACTGTTAGGGTCGATCCCTCCTTCTCGTCGGCAATCTGACAATTTTCACTTGATCTACTCAGATAAAGAAGCATACTAAAATGGATTCTGTATAGATATTATATATCAACCTATAGATATAGTAAATCGAAACTCCAAAACACAACGAAACTAGCTAAAAGCAATTTGAACGTAAATGATTGACTACCAACTGATAACTTAGAATTTCATCTGACCTCAATTTTTTCAAATAAAAAAAATACCTTCAAAAAACGTATCTGTAATTAAAATACCCGCTATCTGCCTACTATTCTCCTACGAGATTCGTTTAAAAAAGACGCTTTACCCGTGGGAAGCATGTTTTCAACATAAATAGTTTTTCTCAACTCCGTTAAGTGGTCGCAATCCTAATCTTCAGTCGGGCCAGTAACAAATTTACTTGATCCTCACCAGATAAAGAGCATATGTCGTTCTGTATGATATTATATATCAACTCAGATAGGAAATATCCTAAAAACTACTAACGAAATAGTAAAGCAATTTTAAACGTAAATGATGACTACAACTGATAACTTAAAATTTCACTCAATCTTTTTCTAAAGTAAAAAAATTTTTCAAAAACAGTATCTGTAAGGGTTAAAAAATTCGCCTGGTTCTTGCCTACCTAATGAGATTGCTGTTTCGAGACAGCTTTACCCGCTGGGAAGATATGTCTTTCAAAATAAATAGTTTTTCTCACCTGCGTAAGTCGATCTCCTCTGGGTCTATCATCGGTACGACAATTTCTCTGATCCTCAACCAGATAAAGCATACCAAAATGGTTCTGTTAGATATTATATACGATAGATCTAGTAAACTCCAGTGAATATCCAAAACTACTAAACGAAATATAAAGCAATTAAAACGTAAATGATTGCACCAACTAGATAACTTAAAAATTTAATCTTCAATTTTTTTCTAAATAAAAAATATTCAAAAAACGTATCTGATAAGTTAAAAAACTGCGCTCATTCTGCGCCTACCTATCGATGGATTGCTGTTTAAAAAAACCGTACCTCGGGAAGGTATGTTTTCAAATAATAACAGTTTTTTCAACTGGAAGGGGTCGATCCCCGTCTTCCTCTAGTCGGCACTGCCCATTTCGTTTCACTCTGACCTCACCGATAAAGCTATACTAAAATTTGTTTCTGTATGATATTATATCATCAACCATCAGATTAGTAAATCTGAATTATCCAAAACTACAACCAATAACGATGAAAGCAATTTTAAAACGTAAATATTGACTTAAACCATACTATCAACTTAAAAAATTCAATCTTCTAATTTTTCTAAATAAAAAATATCTCTTCAAAAAACGATCTGACAAGTTAAAAAATAATTCGCCCATTCTGGCTACATTATAGAGCATGCTGTTTTAAAAAAGACCAGTCTTTACCTCTCAGGGAAGGCATATGTTTCAAGCAATAAAATGTTTTTCTTAACCTCGTTAAGTGGCTGATCCCTGCTCCTTCAGTCAGCATTGAAATTTCACTTGATCCTCACCAGATAAAGCATACTAAAATGGTTCCCGATAGATATTGATGAGATCAACATAGATTAGTAACCGAATATCCAAAACTACTAACGAAATATAAAGCACATTTTAAAACGCAGATTGACTACTAACTGATAACTTGTAAATTTCAATCTTCATTTTTCTAAAATAAAAAATACTCTCAAAAAACGTATCTTAAGATAACAACTACTGGCTTATTTCCACTCATGATTGCTACGTTTAAAAAAGCACCGCTTTTACCCCAGGGGAAGGCATATGTTTTCAACAATAAATAGTTTTTCTCTAACTCGTTAAGTGGTCGATCCCTGTCTTCTCAGTCGGCACTGACAATTTTCACTTGATCCTCACCAGATAAAGCATACTAAAATGGTTCTGTATAGATATTATATATCAACTATAGATTAGTAAATCGAATATCCAAAAACTACTAACGAAATATAAAGCAATTTTAAAACGTAAATGATTGACTACCAACTGATAACTTAAAAATTTCAATCTTCAATTTTTTCTAAATAAAAAAATACTCTTCAAAAAACGTATCTGATAAGTTAAAAATACCCGCCTATTCTGCCTACCTATCGAGATTGCTGTTTTAAAAAGACCGCTTTTACCCCAGGGGAAGGCATATGTTTTCAACAATAAATAGTTTTTCTCTAACTCGTTAAGTGGTCGATCCCTGTCTTCTCAGTCGGCACTGACAATTTGATCCTCACCAGATAAAGCATACTAAAATGGTTCTGTATAGATATTATATATCAACTATAGATTAGTAAATCGAATATCCAAAAACTACTAACGAAATATAAAGCAATTTTAAAACGTAAATGATTGACTACCAACTGATAACTTAAAAATTTCAATCTTCAATTTTTTCTAAATAAAAAAATACTCTTCAAAAAACGTATCTGATAAGTTAAAAATACCCGCCTATTCTGCCTACCTATCGAGATTGCTGTTTAGAAAGACCGATTGATTTTGTGCAATTTATTGATCCATCGACATGAGGTTAGTTCATCATGAATCTCTTGATCATGAATATGGCCAGTTTTGAGATCAAACAGCTCATCATTTTTCAATTTTTCTCTCCTCTTGCTACAGATACTCCACAAAATATACGGAATTCAAAAACCTGCAACACCGTGACGAAATCACTAAAAGGCAATCAAGCTCCATGTGAAGCCTTTTTTAATTAAATGTTATAAAAGTCGTAAAGATTAACACATCAATAGTATTTTCATTAATGCAATTTAAAATAATTAATGCTATATGCAATATTAAGTTTATCTAGCATTATGTTAGCATCCCTGTATCCGGTTCAATTACATAGATTTCCATTTTGTAATGTTAGTGCAGTGTCAGATGATCTTTGTTACAAAATAATGTTTTCAAGATATCATATGAATTAATTGAAATACGGTTATTGGGCTGAAGAAATGTTATCGATTTTATTTAAAAACGTTACTGTACAAAAATCATATAGAATTATCTGTATTATATTTTACTCCATTTATTACTTATTACTTAATATCCTTCCAAAAAATTCTTTTTAACAGCTTTATGAATCTAGATATACGAGAAGGATATCGCTGATATTCTAGTAAAGTGTTATCTAATCGAATCGGTTCAAGTTTTGACAGTAAAAATTCACCTAATTCACAAGGCAGGTTTTAAATTTTATTTTCGGACGTTCATAAACGTTGAAGTGAAAGATGATAAACAACAAAAATCTGAGCATGGTGACCATAAATCGAGTTTTTTTTTTGCTTGTGATATAAATAAAATTAAAACTGTTTTAAAAATATTTTTATTAATACACCTAAAAAGTATATTTTTTTTATTTTAATTATATTCAACCGTTTGCTCCTTCATTTCTAATTCATTATTGTAACATAATTATGGTATCCTTGTTTAAGATCAATTAAATTCACTAACAGATGGCGCCACTCTTATAGAATCGACACAATTAAATTAATAGATGTTATGTTCTGAACATACAGTATTGTCATTGAGAGGACTTCTTTGATTCAAATTTCAAAATTGTGATATATCAGAGGAAGCGAATGGAAATTAGAGCAAAATTCCATCCAAACAGATACAAGACAAGTTAAATGGGTGCAAAAAACGGAAATGTATATAGAAGTTCACAAGATACTAAAAGTCCAAGGTAACCCCTTCAATATTTTGTATACTTTCACCATGGATTGCTTTCCAATGTGATTAAAAATTATTATATGTTTGGAGTTATGCACCAAAATGTTTACGATTGGCATCGATAAAAACTAATGTGAGTGAGTATTCAAAATTATGTTTCCCCTGACAGCCGTCATTGTTTCATTTCTCTTTAACAACATTTTGTTATTTTTCACAAGAACTTTGACAGCTATTACTATTGAGCACAGTCGAGATCTGCCCTCGGTAACACATCAACAATAAGACTCCAGCCATAGCACTGGTGAGACGTTAAACAGCATTATTTCATTGTTACATCTGGGGTACTTGCCTAAAAGAGTAATTGTCGTCCTTACTTCAAATGAATAGCTCTAAATATGAAATAAAATTTTTTCTATCGATTGATATAAAAATTATTCAAAAGTTACTGAGAAATTTTAGAATTATATTAATCAAATATTTCAAATTAATTCCCGTTAGAGTTCAATAGAAAGTGCAACGCGTCAGTGGTATATCAGCTCGAGATATAGTTTGATAAATGATGCATCTTATTTCTATTTATTGCAATCGTGATGATATAATGTGATAATGATGGCAGCAATGTTTGACAAGCAGAGGAATGCTTTACTGATTAGTTCTCGCAAGAATTCTATGAAATTTAAATTTTGACTTACGGCTGACAAGCTGAGAATTTCAAGGCATGGCTGAATTATACTGTACCTTTAAACAAAAGATATCACACGAATGTTATCAAGAAGTTTTTTGAATAAAGAAATATGTAAATAAAAAAATATTCGTCATAAAAAACATATGTTTATTTTATTTGTTTTCAACAATGTTAAACATTCTTCTGCATTATATATATTTAAATGACGTCAAATTTGACGGAAATTTCGACGAGGTAATTTGCACCCGTCATCACAACGGATGATTTTCTAGTAATTAAATATTTACATAATATTTTCATACATCTTGAAATGACGATCTGCACTTCAAAAAATAAAATACGAGTGCTTTTCCAGCGCGTTTTATACAGTAATGATAAAAAATCGAGCTTTCGTTTTGGAAAATATCTTCCGTACAGATTCGAACGAACCAAACTCGGTAAAACTCTACAATTTTTTTAATATAAAGACCACATGTTAATGAATTCATCTACATAAAGTTGCTGCATATTATAATTGAAAAACAAAAGAGATCTCGAATTTTTTTGTTCAAGTTTTAGACAGCAATGCAACTGAACGAAGCACAG
>BGPR01010232.1:0-53432 GCA_013235015.1 Araneus ventricosus | reverse complement strand
ACATAAGAAAACCTGTTTATAATGTAATAACATAACAAAACCGGTTTCCTATGTGCGGAATTATGCAGATATAGTTTCCCTATCTAATAACATAGAGAAACGATATGTAGATGAAAAGATTGTACAAAATTTGCCAAATTGCGGGTTAAGCTTAACACAATTGGAGAACTTTTGTTTCACATATGCAAAACACATTGAATATGTATTGGAAAAAGTCCATAAAAGATTTTAAAGTTAAGTTTAGTAAGAAAATGCTTATGAAATAATAGTTTGTAAAAAAAAAATGCAAATAACAATTTAAATAATAAAAACACTTTCAAAATGTTTTCAATATCATTGTAAGGATTCGAATCACTTACCATTGTGCCACCGAGGCGTCTATGAATTTGAACCTATTATTTGTAAATGGTTTTTGTGGCAACATGCTGTAATTCCATACTATTTAAGCTTTTTTTTTGATAATAAAATTCAGTAGATACATTGATGGCGTTGGTAATTGTTGTGTTTTTGCAGTCCTTATTTAGATAGTATATTCTATTGTTGAATTAGGTCCTTTTAGAGTAAGAGGAAACATAACGCGGGGTTAAGGAAACCTGACTATCATCATAGGACAATTTAACCACTCCTTTTTCGGAGATGCATGAGACACCAACAATTTATTTTTCTTTTCCTCCGTTCGGACATTTGGATACCAGCAGGTGTTGTTTCTCGTATCGATCCATTTTGTGGAAACGATGCCTGGAGCATCCTCCTCATCGGTGAAACGTATGATAGCAAAATCCATCCTTTCAAATTACTGTTATAGAAGATCTCGAGACCTAAGAGGGAAATAGAGAGCTAAAAACTATTAGGCGTGATTATTAATGGGAGCATGGTCAACGTGAATTTAGAAAAAGCCCAGCTAAAATGCTTGCTAGGCGTCTTTAAAAGACTCATTAATTCCAAAAGAGGGGGGGGGTCTAGCAGGTGTGCAAGAGCTTTTCGCTTTTACGTATACTTGTGTCCAAGGCTAGAAAAAGCTCCAAGTTGTGCTGTGGAGGAGAGTATTTGAGGGAGGAATTACGATGAGGCCTTTCCTTCAACTATCCAAAAAGTAGAATATATACTCAACAATACTGTCAGCTGTGGTGGCTAGGGCAGGAGTTCCTTCACTTTTAATACACGCCAGATTAAAATGAATAAAATTTATATGTTACCTGCTTGAGTTTCTTAAATCATATAAATGAAAACAGTAGATAATCATCAACTGTTTTAATTTGTATGATTTAAGAGACTCAAGCAGATAATCAAAGCCTAGTGTAAAAATATAAATTAAACTAAATGTAACAATGGAAAAGCAACTTGCTTATCCTGAAAGGGAAGCAAAATAATTTTTCCAACAATATCATCAACAGATTTTTCTACGAGATTGGATAAATTTGACACTACATGCACTCCTAAAGCAGAACTGTCTAAAAATGGACTGTTATAAAAATTAGTTTTCTCTAAAAATTGTCTACCAATAACAACCATTTTTTGTTTTTCATTAGAAAAGACTATATTTACTACTAATAAAATGTTACCACATTTGAAAATTGAGCAAGAATTGGGGTATGTTGTTGAAATAGAAAAATTTGAAAACTGGATAGATGAATATTGCCTGTTTGGATCTGAAGTGTTTAAAAGAGGGCCCTTAAAATGAGGTTTTAAAAATTTAGGAAACTCCTCAATATTGATTGAAGGCAGAAAAAATGAATCAGAAGACATAATTTCGGATAACCTTTTAACAACTTGTTGCAAGGGCTTATCTCCCTTACGCACTATTTTTTTTAGATGTTGCAGATAATTCTCAAAAGGAAAGGAACTAGATAAATCCAGAGGACCAAAATGGTCAACACTATCCACAAGATGAATGAGGCCATGCATATTAGATGTTACATACTGACAACTATATAGTTTCATTGTTGTCTTAACAAAATGAATCAGAAGATTTTTAGCATATTTAGAATATTCATCATTTGTGCAAAAATTTGGGCTAAGGAGGATGGATATTGATATGGATAAACTAAGGAAATGATTATATAATGATTCATAATCTTTCTTGAACACTTGTTTGAGAATTACAGGGCCGGTATATAACAAAAATTGCCTGAATTCAGTTGCCTTCCATCGTTTAATTTCAGTCAAGGAGCGGGATTTCCTATTAAATTCTGATGGAGTACTATTTTTCATAACCACAAGTTCAGAGGATATTTCACTTATAATTTTAGATGGTAGCCTAGTAGGTACTGGACCAGATATCCATAAATACATGAGATTTCGAACAACTCCAAGGCAAACGATATAGTCAAGTGGAAAAGAATGTATAAAGTGAAGCCCTGGAATTGTTGTTAACAAAGTCTCACCACAATGGAAATCTTCATCTTTTTGCTCTACAAAGGCTTCATGACTTCTTTATGGAGCATTTAATTCTGGAAAAGTTATATGATTTTGTATCCAAACTCCAGATTGAGTGCATTTTGTGCACGAGTAATAAATACCCTGTATGACCTTTAGTGTTAAGTATAAATGACTTAGTAGGTGTGTCCAGAATAAAACATTTTATCGATATTAATATAATTTTGTCAATAACAATTAATCTGTGCCTAATTAACATTTTTGTTTCTTCAACAAATTCCTTTAAATACTCTGTGCATCTCTGTGGTTTCCCTGGACCACAATACCAATTGGAAATACAACGGATTTTAAGGAAGGAACATTTGCTACTCTACCCAAAATAGGCCAAAATTCATTGCAGCTGCTCTTGAACAGAGGCAAACCATCAATATTTATCAATAATTCAATACTCGAAATGTTTTCTTTTACTTTTTCCCAGATGCTTCTTAGATTCACTACCAACCCTATGTGCGAGTAATGTCCAGGTTCTATAGGTACCATAGCAACAGAATATGGCATTTTCATAAGTGATCTGGCATCTGAAGGCAGATTTGAAAAACATTTATGAAGTTTCAAGATGCACAGAAGAGATGTTAAAGAAACAAGACTCATGTTGAAAGAAATGGCCCAATCTTTCAAACTTTCTTTCAGTGTGCATCACTTTCATTAAATTTCTCATACCATTCATCATTATCGTCACTATCGTGTACAAATTCATCTCCTTAAATTTGATTAGTTGAACAACAGGGTACCTCAGAAGATATCTTGTCTGATAAATTAGATGATAAAAGATTTTTATTAAGTGGCAATTCTACACTATTGTCGAGCTTGTCAGCTACTTCAGAAGACACAGGATTACTAACATTCACAGGCAATTCTTCATTAGTTTCCACTACTTGACAATCTTTTTTAGTAGATGCCTTCAGTCTTTTATTTTTACCTAGATGAGTCAGGTCTATATAAGATTTTCGAAACATTATAGTAACTAATTTCATTAAAACAAATTTACTTTTATCCCCTAACTGATAGTGTAAAGAATCTTTACTCTATGATAAATAGTACCAATGATATATTTAAAAGTCACTTAAAAATAATAATTAAAAAAATCTAATTTTTAAAATATTGTCTAAAGTTATATGGAGTGTTTACGATGAGACATCCGGGGCCAGTTGAGCAAAATTTGCAACCTTTAGTGCTTATAATTTGTATACCATGATGATTTTATGAGCTCTGAAAGCATAACATTGTAAAACAGCAATTTCAAGATTCCACTCTTTTTTTAAAAATAAAGTTAAGTTAGCTATTACTAAAATTTCGTATTTAAATTAAGGACTTTTACATAGGAACTTTTAAGGACTAATTTCAATTACCCTTGAATAAACAAAAATTAGTAACTTAATGTTTCTTTATAGTGTTTTTTTTTAAATTTTAAGCTATTAAATATGTGATCGACACAATAAACTGAAATATCAACTCAGCTTATTTTTATCCACATTTTTTTTAAATCAGTAAATATTCTGTACAACGCTATATATTAAGAACAGGAAAGTTCAAATTGATCTGTCGGCAATGACTTAAACACGTTTATTACTGAATATAGTATATGATTCAAGGTAGAGATTAACAATGTAACATGACTATATATTATATATATATGATTTTAGAAACAGTTTAGTTCATACGTAACTAAAATCATTAAGAACGATATGGCAGTTTATCATCTCTATGGAGCCATTTCGAAATAACATAATCGCAAACATAAAACGAATTATCAACTTGTTTTGTCTAAAGTATACAAGAAAAACGTAAATTTAAAGAGTAACTACTTTCGTAAATATTGTATATTATTATAGGGATAGCAATCATATTACTTACACAAAATAAAGTGAAAATTGCAAACAAATATCTACAGATTTTTTCTTTAAGTTTTATAACATACACTTAGCACATGTAAACAAATGGCGAACCAACAAACATGCAGGCGTCTCGCAATCGATAAATGAGTCAAAGAAGTTCTTTGGATGAGTAGGCTGGAGTCACAGAGGGCGCATGTGTGCAGCTACGTCATCAAGCGTCTTGTCTTTCAAACCTTGTCGGAAAGGTGTTCATGAAAAGCTTTTCCACGTCAATCTTGCGGGATGGTTTTCGGACGGTTTCCTCGGAAATGGTTTCGCGGACTTGTCATTCAATCCTTGCCGGTGAGGCAGTTCCAAAAAACCTTTCCTACGTAAACGTTGCGGCAATGGTTTCAGAAACGGTTTGCGCGCAAATGCTTCCGTGGAAAGCCTGTGGAAAGTGAAATGGCAACCTTTCCGCAACCTTCTTTGCTATCTGGGATGAGTTGTTCCATATCAGGCACAAACACAAAAACAAGTTTTCAAGCTGATGTACTGAAATTTTAGTTTTAAAGCAGCCTAAATAACAAATATTTGATATATTTAAATGTCTAAAATTTTACCTTGCGATACTTTCAAGATTTTCTGGTGAAAAAGTTGAAGCAAATTCTGTTGTTGTTTATAATGCAGGCTCAAAATTATTTTGGGAAATGGAAATCAATAGATAGTAATGTGCATCTAGTGAAAAAATCAGGTACAAAACTCTTTGTTTATATGTTCCAGATATGGCACAAAGCTCAAATCACCTATATTTAAGATCCATTGGAAAGTAGAAGGAATTTTTTTTGGTATGTACCACATATGACACACCGTGCAGTGAAGGGTTAAAAACAATTAATTTTGATATGAAATCATAATAAAAAGAAAGCTTACCACATAAACCCTAAGGGTAATCAGTTTTAGATTAATCATTTAATTCCGAGATCTTCATGATGAAAAACTGTAAATACTTGTTCCTTAACAAAAACCATAACATTTTTGAGTATACAATACATGATCATGCATTTAATTTTTTTACAACTAACATGTTTGAGAAAAATGAACCAGTCAGATTGAAAATAGTAAAATAAGGATTGTTTAAAGTATTGGAATGCTTCTTATTAGTTAATTTGAAATTGCTGATTAATTTTTGGAAAAACAGATCCAATGTGGCCAAAACTAGTGCAGTGGCCGGAATTGGAGCATCTACCCTATGTTGAATGCACTGTAAAACTGATTTTAATAATTCATCAGGTGAAATAGATTAACTGCTATAGAACAATCACACTTTCTATTCACACATTAAATTTTATTTATACATCCATTCTATATATCTGTGTGCTCCTCTGTGTATGTACATACATATGCAAATATATGTGTGTATGTATGTATAGAGTTCCCAGCGGTGACTATTTGGTACTAAAATTGGGCCTGGGTGGTTATGGAGACAATTTTCGTGTAAAAATGGCAATAAAGCGACTATTTTCAGGAAAGCGGCTACTATTGAACGAAAAACAGTGACATTTTTTATCACTAAGTGAGGAAATTTTAACAGAAGACAAATCGCGTATGTCTGAAAGAATGCTTAATTCAAAACTGTGGATATGTGACACTAAAGAACTTATAATGAAAAGTGATTTTGAGAAGTTTTTGTCTTTTAATAAATCCATTAAAAGACAAAATATCATGATTATTGCCTTATATGTTTTTTTTTGTGTGTGTATACTCCTATAATATACACCTATTATATATTTTTACATATATAAGTATGCATGTGTTTATTTATAAGACCATTGTGCACATATTACACATCGAAGAGTAATTACAGTAGACTCTCGATTAACCGGGATGGTCGGGAAATGCTCTGTCCCGGATAAGCGAATATCCTGGATAATCCAATTTATGCAAATTTTGATGAAAATTTTTGGAAAAATTATAGAATTATTATACAAAAAGACATGAATAGTTTAATAGAAAAGAAAAAGAATTAACAGTAAATGTTTATGTTATTTAGATTTACAATTCATACAATTAAAAAGAAAAACATGTAGTTTACCTCACTGTTTTGTGAAGAATGAAATGATAGAAGTCTGTTTTTGTTTTTCATTTACTCTTCAACTAATTATACTACGCAGATTTCTCAATATCATTTTTTCGGCAGGTGTGCTTTCATCTCCTGCTCCAAGTAATTAAGTAACGCCTTAGTGTGTAGTAATGAGTCACCGTGGCTTAATTTTTGATGATTTGCGAGATTTTCCTCATCACTTTCAGGACGTTCTTCGAAATCCTTGTTTCTTCTGAACCACAAGTTACGTGGGACACAATATCATCGTCCTTTAAAACTTCGCAACATTCCAATGTTGAATCTTCGTTAATCCATTGTTCTACTGCTTCTTCATCCATATTTTCAGAACAGTTTAACTTTCTGAAATCTGTTTCTCTGCAAACGAGCACTATCGTTCGTCATCTGTAGGGATTTCATTTTCCTTATCTGATAAAATTGTTTGATAAAGTTTTTGTCTTTTAATAAATCTAGTACCATGATTTTTGGCTTGTATATGTTTTTGTGTGCGTGTATGCTGATGGAAGTGTGTGTGTGTACACTCCTATAATATATACCTATTATATATTTGTACATATATAAGTATGTGTGTGTTTATGTACCATTGTACACATGTATACACATTGAAGAGCAATTATCTTTCATTTGTTCTCAGATAATACCTGATACCAAGGTGCATCTGTTGTGGCCCTGAAGATAGTTTGAGAGTTAAATACCAATTTTGACCGCGATGTTAACTTGCACAGTATGTAGTAAAAATTTCCTCAACATTAGAAATTATGTTCAGCACTGTAAATGCCATTCTAATGTTCATAATGTCAGATTTCCTTGTGGATTAATTCCTTGTACAAGGACATTTAGAACTTACGAAGCTTTCAAATCACATGTTAAGAGGGACCATAAAAAAAATCTCTCTCATGAATGTGTAGAGGATTGTATCCTTACTTGTGCTATAAGCACATGCTCAAAAAACATGCGATTTATTAGGCCAGTTGAAGTCCCACTTAGTTAAACACTTTACATCTGGAATGGTAGTATCTTGTCCATTTAAGTCGTGTTCCAGCTCATATAATTGTATATCTTTTAAATCACACATATCACGAAAGCATAAAAAACATTTTTATTAATACCAAATCCAGTTCGTGATAATGATGCATCTTCCGCTGTCAGTGATGAACCATGTTCTAGTAAATTAAATGAAACTGAAATAGATGATGACTCCACTAGCATTGTTAAAGATCTTGGTTTATTTTATTTAAGACTGCAGTGGAAGCATAATGTTCTAGCAACAGTTATTCAAATAATAGTTAATGAGATGAAAAAAATTTTGGAACTTACGAAAACAATTATAATCTCAACTTATTTAATAAATTGAAACTTATAAATCTTGATGACACTCAAATAAATACAGTACTAAATGGATCAAATTTAAATTTATTCAATGATGCACAAACAATTCACCTTCCGATTTTTTAAGAAAAAAAATTCTTTAAACAAAACTTCAACTACACAGAACCGAAAGCGATTAAACTTGGTCTTAATAGTGAAAACAAAGAATGCATATTTCATTATGTTCCTGTCAAGGAAACTATCAAAGCTGTATTAAAGGATAAGTCTGTTTTTGAGCAGTTTTCCAATTCTGTTCCATCTGAATCTGAACTTCTCTCTGATTTTACTGATGGAACTGCTTTCAAAACAATTTTTTAACAATCTATATATTGGACACAAAGCAGCAATTCATGGTATGCAAATTAAGACTGGTCAAGGAATAGCAGTGGAAACAAAAATTAAGGTCGACATTATAAATTTTTTCCTTTTGCATGAGAATCAACTTTTTTTTATAGTTGAATTATGTGACAGTGTCAAAGTGCCAAATTTAAGCCTTTATGATTTGACAGAAGTAAATTCCATAACAGCATGCATTAATTTGAAAGATATTCTTCGTTAACCATTTCGGATTTATGAGTTAGGTTGGGAAAAATATATGGTCCCCAAACAAAATTTTCATTATAAATTTTTATAGTTCTGTTGCTTAAAATATTTTTAAAAAAGTGTTCTGACCCTTTTCTGCCAAATCACTGTAAAAATAATTCTATGTTCTAATGTTTCTAATTTTTCAATTATTGATACAGTAGTTTTTTTTAATTAAAATAAAATGCATGTCAAATTTTACTTTATTTCGATATTTTATTCAGCAATCTTATTTGTAGTTTTTAACTTACTTTTTTCAGTAGTTAATTTTAACACTAATCCCCTAATGGCCACCCTATTTCACTAAAATATACAAATCATGACAAGTTGATATAAACAGAATTTGAGAAAAATTCGAAAGATTTAAGGTATCTAAATAGTTTTCTTTGGTAAAATTTGCTTGTAGCAATGCGAAGAAACAACAACAAAAAAATCGGTTGGTAGTTAAATCTACTTTTTAAAAAAAGCAGATCAGAAAGATTTCTTTCCGAAAAATAAGTCAATAAGAGTATTAAATAAAAAGGAGGGAGAGAGTATTTTAAAAGTTTTTACTGAAATTAGCAGTTTCAATATTCTTTACATAAAATAAGTAAAAAAATTCCTTATATATATCGTAATGAAATGTACAGAAAAAAATTATTAGATTTTAAATTAATATTCTTCTAATATAAATGCAGTTTCACCCGCTTTTTCTTCACTCCGACGAAATGACTAGTCAAAACCGCTAATCAATCACTGTCGGAGGAACCACATCTCAATGCCCCGGATGGTTTCCGGAACTACCTTGCTCTCCCAAAATTCACCCAAACTCCTGAAAAGTCCCAGTCAGTCCCCTGTTGAACGGGGCAGTCGCGGGCGGGCCCCCGAGACTATTGGGTTATTGAGATGCTATTGGGTTTCCTCCATATATTAATATTTTTTAGCTTTTTTGTCTCATGTGGTGCATTTTGCTAAAATTTTTAAACTTTGCGTTTCATCTAAATTTTATATAGTTGTACCTTTTTTAACTGATGATGTTGATTCTTACCATTTGATTGGCTCAGTTCAGTCAGGGATGGCTCTTGCGCCATTAAACCTCAATCAATCAATCTCTTATAATCGGGAGCCGAGAGAATCCGGATTTGATGGGGAGAATCAGTGGGTGTTTTTCATGGAAGTTAAAGTCCGATTTTTGTAATCGTCCACCCAAACACAAAAGTCCATCTTCAGTCAACAGAGGATTTATATTGAAGAGTTTGAAACATCGAATAACGGATTTATGTTGCTTTATCTCTTCGTATTCTGTCTCAAATTCGATTTGCTGGACACACCAAGCCAGTATTTTTCTGCGTAGATTAGTTCATTTGCCTTTAAGGTTTTTCGTAACCTTTTCTCTGTTAGTTCTGCAATTTTTCTCGAATCGCATAACTTACGAGGTTGTCCTCATAACCTTATCTAAGTCGCTGTAATTATCAAGATTCCTCAAAGGCTGGAAAGGTTCAATGTTTGTTTGAAAAGTTACAACTACCTTTCGCCTTTCTTCTTCAACGCAATGTAACTCTGTGTCAACTATATCGCTTGGTTTATTACACGGGACATTATTTGAAAAAGCCACGGGGTTCCTGAGAACCAAACTTCATCATTCACTAGAGCTTCAGCACTAATTCATCTAGTGAGTTTGTCTGTGGAATTGCCATAATATATCAATCTGTTTAATTGTTATTTTCATAAAAAATAAAAAAAGAAGCAAGTAAAATTAATTTTATAACATTTCTATTTCAATATTAAAGCCAAATTATTGTCAGGTCCTTCTTAGTTCCAATTTTAAATATACGCCTCACTTATGGTGCTGGAGGTTCTAGTCGTCGCATTCTTTCCGTCTCCTTCATTGCACTGTTTCTTGCCAGTGAGTTTTGAACAATCGAGCTCCTCTATTCGTAATCCATCCAATGATCTGACACGACTCAAAACGTTTGGCGCAGCTTGGCCAATTCTGGCCCTTGTGCCATAAAACCCCAATCACTCACTCACTCACTGACACGACTCAATGCGACATATGCCTGTCCTTTAGCAAATAGTGCAGATCCGAGGTATACAACAGCATGGTCCACTGTATATCCTTGCATTTTATGGACTGTGCAGGCCCAGCACAGTATTAATGGGAGCTGTGTTCGCTCGATTGTTCCACAGTTTCGGAGTGCCGGAAACTGTGTCGATTTTGGTTTGATCAAATGAATTCCTTCTCTGCCAAAGTCGATACGAACAGATGGAATGTCGGTATCCGTACATCTGATCACGACGAAATAAAGGCCAAACGATTTCAGTGATAGTGCCCATTGCACCATTCACAAGTCCTTGCTCTATATTAATATTTGAGCGAAGCATTACTTTTGCTCCATTGAAAATTTCCAACTTATTTTGTAATCCTTCAGTCTTGTTGATATCACCTGACACAATGTTGCCCATGTTTACATTGTTTGCATTTCTTGCATTCACTAGCACATCTTGAGCCCGAATTCTAAAAATTCGCACTCCTTGGGCTAGATATTGTTCAAGGATGGCTGTGTTGTGTTCGTCAACTTTTGCACGAGTTGGATATATGCGAATTGCTCTATCCAATCAAAATCGCCAGATATCTCTGTCAACACCTTTGACATGAATAGAGCAAAATGTGTGGCCTGCAACTCATCGACGAGTAGAGCATTCAAAAGATCGGCAAATGTTGTGCCGCCTTGTTGTCGCATGTTCTCCGTCAACCCCACAAGACTTAGGAGTCTCCATAAATGAGTTGCCGGAATAAATCTTGCCGACTGGTGGAATGCCTGAGCTCCTCGGATAGGTGGCAACTGAAACAAATCTCCAAAAACCCTTATGTCGATGCCACCGAATGGTTCATTTTCCTTCTTTTTCTGTTGTCGCAATCTAGAATCGATCATGCACAATATTTCGTATGGAACCATGGAAATCTTTTCGATGAACAGGAATTGAATGTCCTCCCACTGATTTCGCAAGACCTTCAAGTAGTTACCAATTATTGGTGCCAAATTTCCTACCATTTTTCCGTCTTTCTCAACTGGTAATTTAAATAATGTGTACAGCGTTGTTCCACCAACAAGTCTCATCGTCTCCTAACATGAAGGAATTGCTGGGGGAATTTCCCCATCCATATCTCTTTAAATTTTTGAAGGACATAGGTTTTTATCATTCTATATAATTGTTTTATCCTTTTTATACTTGCTTCTCTAAACTTGCATTCATGTTTTGACACGCCAGCTGTTACAATGGGCAATTTTTTATTATCTGTATTAATTTTACATGGGTTATTTTCCTACTAACATAGTTTCCCTTCACACCATATGTCTGGCGCAGTATGGTCAAGTTGGCTCTTACACCATTAAACCGGAATCAACCAACCAAACACCAACAAGTCGTGACGCTACACCGGTCAATGCGCCAACTTTAACTGCTTTCTTTCCATAGCAGCAATTGACCTGTTCTTTTAGTGCATTGAAATTGAATGTTTTGCCAACTCAAGCACCTCCTGTGACAAACATTCTGATGCGACTCAGACTTCCAGTCATTTGTTCCTGGATACTGCGAGTAATAGTGTTGAATAATTCTCGTTGTCGTTAATTCATTGCAGCACACACATTCTGGAAGTGCTCATTTGTCATCGCCTGTTCGGTAACTTCATCTTCAAGTTCTGCCTCAACAATTTCTTCTGGATTTTCAAGAAGATTGAAAGCATGTTCTTGATTGAATGCAGTTTCAAGTTGTCTGTCTCTTGCACGATGTATTTCGTAAGCAAAAGGTATGCATTTGTTTTTCTCAATTGCTCTTCTCGAGCAAGAAGAGCCTCGCGTGCATTGTTATGCTCATCAATTAATTCATCCTCGAAGTAATAGGGAACATATTGTACGAGCAGGCTATAGAAATAATTTTCTGGATCCGTTTGCATTTGAAAGAATGGCACTCGTACAACAGCTGGGATATTTCTAATTACCATTTTAGTGTCGTTTGCCAGCTTGATGAGTCTTCGTTTTGTTGGTTGCTCTTCCGTTCCTGCATCAATGCTTTTTCACTAACTGCCGCTTTCTTTGAATAAAATGGCTCAAAATTCATCGCAAATTCAAGTAGGCACATATTTTGGAAATCATAACCCTGCTCTTGTTGTCTTGGACGATTTGCATATCGCTCAAATATGTTTGAACAAAGGCCAACCGCTTGATTATTCTCAATATCAGCACTTGATATCGTTGATCGGGCTTTCTTGAATTCAAGAACACACACTTTCTTGAACTTGAACGAAGTGGTAGGCGGCAGAGTCGATAAACACATTCTGATGCAGAAACTTGTCGCTCTTTCAAAATCAGCATACAAGATTTGAAGAGCTTTTTTGCGATGTTAGTTTCATCGCGACGAATTTGACGAATGGCTTCAGCTACACCTTCGTTTACATTTGCTGGTTCCGTCTTTGAAATGTACTTGGCAATGTAGTAGGCAATGGATTCATTTGATCCGCATGGTTGTATGTCCATATTGTCATTCAAGAACTTGAGAATTTCCCGATTATATTTATTGACCCATTTTTCATTTGTTGTTCGTTTTAAAGTGCAGATTGGTCCTCCATTTCGACTGAACTCGTCTGAACTCGGCGGCGCAATACGAGTTTGTTTGTACCACTCGCGAAGAAAAGCAAATCGACAAGTCTCAGAGTTGTTCTTGTGGCATGTATGAGTATGGCGATGAATTTGGTTGCGTTTGACGAGTGCTCTTAAATCTGGGTCTTCTTCGCTTGGCAAGCGGCATGAGATCACTTGGTCGATGTACGCAAGCCCTTCTGGAGTTTCAAAAGATGGAGCGTTATCAATCCAGACTACAAGGTGGACATGCGGACGTCCACGGTTCTGAAACTCAATTCATGTCCAAAAATCGATGACTTTTCCACCAAGAAGATTGTCATTTCGTTGGATGAGTTTCTGCCACACCGATAATAACTTTTTGACTGAGAGCCTGGGTCAGAGACCTATAATCTCCATTCCATAGCTTGTTGCTGTAAGAAAAGTGACAGAACACATAGCACTAACTTAATGACTCTGTGCTGAGTAGAATTAAGGAAAGGAGAAGGGGAAAAAAAAAGAAAGGGAAGATGATGGGGACTGCATAGGAGATGAGCGGTCTGAGAATGTATTTGTAGATGAGGATCTTATTGTTCGTTGACATTTTAGAGTCCTTGTTGAGGATAGGATAGAGACGGGCTTTGGCTGCTCTTTAGTTCTTTTTAATGTAATCAATATGGGATTGGTTGGTTGGTTGGGGTTTAATGGCGCAAGAGCCATTTTTGGCTAAACTGCGCCAAACGTATGGTAGATAAACAAGATCACGGTGATAAAATATATGGTGTTTTATTAAAAGAGGTAGATAAAATTCTAAAATAAATCTGCAATTCATATTTGCATATGAAAAGAAAATCATGTTACCAAAAAATGGATAGAGAAAGGATGAAAAGAGATAAAAAAATGCAAGTTTTAAAACACATCAGATGTAAAATGTCTAAAATATCACATGGTGGACAAAGACCAAGTAAAATTTCAAGGACTAAATCTATATAGAGAAAGTGTTTAAAAAATGAACGAACAAAATAAGTTAGTGGTAAAAAACAATTCAGTGTAGGTCATTTTTTTTTAAAAAAATATTTTGAAAACAAAAGAAACAAAGTTCAAAACAGAAGCAATAATGCTACCTGTTTTTATTTGTGTTTGCCTTTTCAGGTTTGGAAGGGGGTGGAGGACTGATAGCTGCAGGCGAGTCCTCCAAGTCCTCCGACATGTTGTACTCTAAGGCATCCTCTTCTGATGCAGAGGAAGAGCTCATCTCGGCATCAGCATCAGATTCCCGAGATTGTAAAATGCTCTTTTCCAATGGAGGGAGAACAGCCATTGGTAAAAGTTCAATGTCTACAGAAGTAGGTTTGGTGGTTGGAAAAGGTTTCAATGCAGATTGATGGGTAGATATGTTATCCTTTGTTGGAATAGGGCTAGTTATTTCACGGTGAGAGGTGGTGTAAAATTTTGCGATCTTTTCTGCTTTGGTGATGGCATGGTTTGTTTTAGTTGGAGAATGCTTTTTTAGCCGTTTTTTATTTCTAACAAGTTGAAAATCATTGAAGTCAGGCGAAGCCAACGCTTCTTCACTGACCGGAGCAACAGACGGAGAGCATGGAACTGGCAAGTTGGTTATTGGAGGAGATGCTTTTGCAGTAGAACCAGATGGTTTAGAACAAGAAACAACAGAGGCATCCGGATTTTGTTGGACGGATGGTGCAGAAAATGATTTTTTTGCTACAGAAACGTAACTATTTCCGGGTGTGGGTGTCTGTGAATTTACAAGTTTCCTTGCTTCTGGATAAGATATCTGCTTTTTTATTTTTGTGGTGATGATTTCTTTCTCCCGTTTCCAGGCAATACAGTTTCGAGAAAAAGAAGTGTGCTCCCCCTTACAGTTAACACACTTCTCTGTGCGGGTGCAATCGGTACTTTCATGTCCGACTTCTGCACAACGGGCGCAGGTGAGTGTCCCGCGGCAAGAAGTTTTCGAATGTCCGAAACGTTGGCACGTGAAACAGCGGAGTGGGTTGGGTATATATGTCCTGACAGAAAGGCGCATATATCCGGCCTTAATATTTTCAGGTAATTTGGCAGAGTCAAAAGTGAGGATTAGGTGCTTTGTATTTAGGAGCTGGCCATCCCTCCGTATTGATATACGCCGTACATGGCTCACCCCCTGACCTTGCAATTCTTTAAGGATTTCTTCGGTAGGAACATTAAGCAATTCTCCGCAGGTGATAACTCCCTTGGAGGAATTCAAAGTTGCATGTGGAGAGACAGTTACTAGAATATTGGAGAATGTTTTTAGTTTAACTATTTGTTCTGATTGTTTTCGCGATTGAACTTCGACCAGCAAGTCGCCGGATCGAAGCTTCTTAGTCGATTTTACATCACCTATGCTACCAGTTATGGCTCTTTCAACCAGAAATGGAGACACGGAATGGAATGTTTCATTACAAGTAGAGATTCGTTTTATTAGAAAAAATGTAGGAAAATTTGTTGCTGCTGAAGATTTTGAAACAATATGTTGCCCACTGAAGGGACCAGATTTTTTTTTTCCCATACGACATTTGTTGGGATTCAGGCCCGACGGCACCGCCCACCACGGAGCCCAACAAGGGAAGGCAGCCACCGGCTCTGGAGATTTCCGGCCTCGGCGCTTACCTTGGTGCTAGCCGGAACCTATACGCTCAGAGTCACCCCTGGGGACAGTGACCACCCTTAACGCCAAGCCCAAGGAGTGACCCCTTCGCTTGATCCCTTTGAGCAGACCAGCCATGCGACTGGCATACCAGCCGATTGATACACCGGGGACCGAAATGTACCACCCGTCTAAAGGGTCGCCACGCACGGCCAACACGTGGGGGTAATTTGCTGTCCATGAGAAACAAGAAGCAAACAGAGCGGCAACTGCTTCTCATGGAGAGCTCCCTCGCCTACCCTCGAGGGAAAGAAGAAAATAGCAAAAAACTCAAGGGGAGACAAAAACGAAAGGAGAAATAGACACTAGGGTACCTCGGGGTCGTGAATCAATATGGGATTGGAAAGTGAGTCTTTGGTCAAGGATGATTCCGAGATACTTAGATTGATTTTGCCACTGGATGATTTGATTGTTAAGAGTGGGTGCAGAGGGTTTGTTTCTTTTTCTGGAGAAGAATACGGCTTGGCTTTTTTCAATGTTAACTTTGATTTTCCATTTAATTAGCCATTCTTCAAGTTGGTTTAAGTGTCGTTGGATGTCGTTGAGGATAGTAGTGGTATTTTGCTGTGCTGAGAATGGCTGTGTCGTCTGCGAAGAGGTAGAGTTGCGTTCTGGATGTTCTTGGAATGTCGTTAATAAAGATGTTGTAGCAGAGAGGAGCTAGAATGGATCCTTGAGCAATGCCGGCTTTAATGTTTTTATAGGTACAGAAGGATCTGCCAACTCTGACTTTAAATTTTCTGTCGGAGAGATATGAGATAAGAAGTTTGGTGAGTGCGTCTGGGATATTGAGTTGAATAAGTTTGTAAATTAGTCCATTGGTCCAAACTTTGTCAAAAGCTTTTGCCACGTCTAGGAATACTGCACCGGTGTCTTTACTTTCAGACCAACCTTGTTTAATAATTTCAGTCATGCGTAGATAGCCAAACCAATGGCTCTTGTGCCACAAAACAATCAAACAATCAAACAATCAATCAGTCATGCGTAGGAGTTGGGCAACTGTTGAGTGGTTCTTACGGAATCCAAATTGGTAGGGGATGAGTTGGTTCTCAACTTTTGGTTTGAGTCTGTTGAGGATAATTGTTTTACGACTTTACTGAGTGATGATAGCAGACTCATAGGCCTGTAGTTAGTGGGATTGAAGGGGTCTTTTCCAGGATTGTGAATTGGAATGATAATGGAATTTTTCCAGCTGCTAGGAAAATGTTGGAGTCGGAGGATTGCGTTGGTAAGGTTGGTAATTCTGTAGAGGGTTGATCTAGGGAGGTTCTTGAGCATTTCGTTGGTTATTTCATCTTCGCCTGGGCTTTTTCTTTTTTTTTTAGTGCTTTGATGGCCTCTCTGATTTCATCAGGGGAACATTGTTCAATGGTACTGTTCGGAGGAGATGCTATAAAATGCTTGACAGTTTTCCTTACTGTTTTGTCATTATTTTTGTCTCTAATTTTGTTAGGCTTGAATTGATCTTGAAGATTTAGGGCGAGTTCCTCCGCTTTTTCTTGATTACTATAAGCAATTATGTTAATTCCCCTAAGAGGGGGGATCTTGTAATTTTCACCGGTGTAAGTTTTAATTAAGTTCCAGATGGTTTTGTCTTCGGTATTAGCGTTGGTGATTTTTTTTTTGCCAGGAGTTGTTATTGTGATCTTTCCACATCTTAGAAAGTTTTTCTTTTTCTCTGTTGTAGGCTTTTTTGTCTTGAGGCCATTTAGTGCGTTGCCAAATCTTCCGTAGTCTATTGATGTGCGTTGTTTGGGCTCTTAATTTCTGGGGGAGTTTCATAGGAGTCATTTTTTCTCATTTTTGCGGTGAGTTTATAGGCGTTGATGATATCTTCCATTAGGCGGCTAGTTTCTTTTTCGATTTTTGGTTTAGTGTTGATCTTAGAATGATAGTTTGGGTGATGAGGTAGTCTCTAAATTTGTTCCAGTGGGGGATCAGGCGATAGTTTTCTTCGATATTAATTTAATTTAGTGTTGAGATGGAGCAGAATTGGGAGATGGTCACTTGTGAGGTCTGTGATAGTTTTAATAGAGTATTGGTAGTCTATGTTCCTTGCTATGGCAAAGTCAATGATGTTGTTAGAATTTTTTCTGATTCTGGTAGGGTGGTCAGGCGCAATGACTTTGAGCTTGAGCTTTCTTGAGTAGGAGTTTAGCCGCATCCCAGAGGGATTGGCTCTTTCACAATTCCAGGTGCGATGCTTATCGTTGAAGTCTCCTATAAGTATGGTTCTGTAATTAGTTTGTATAAGAGTTTCAATGTCGTAGATGAAAGAGGAGTCGCTGCCGTTGGGGAGGTAGATAGAAATTATGTTGATGCTATCTTGGGAGGTTGGCTGATGGATAGTGACGATGGTGCTTTCAATTTGTCTGAGGGATGGATCAGGATAATGGGTGTGATGAATATTATTTTTGATGAAAATCCCGGTTCCTCGAATGTCTCTTCCTGTTCTGCTAGGGGTGGAGTAGAATGTGTAGTTTGCAATAAGGGGTTTGTGTAGTTTGCGTTGGATGAGTTTCATGAAAGCATCGAGACAGCGGGAAAATTGTCGGCTCAACACAACAGGATACGATTCAATCAAACGCTGCACTTCATCAAGATTTATCTGGCTAGGATCTTCATCGGGTGTGCCATCTGCTATCAAAAACGCTTTGCGCATATGAAGCCAATTCAAATCATTACAGCTCAAAGTAATAAACCAAGTTAGAAGACCAAGGCAACGAATAAATGCAATCAATTCGTTGTGAGCTGTTTGCCAATATGATGCCGATCCTCTGAGATTCTTTAAATGCAAATAAAGGCCCTCGACAACACCTTGTCCTTGTATAGCTCTGCCACATGCATTGATCGTCGACTGTACTCGAGGATATTCAAACATAGAGAGTGCATAAAACAAATAGTCTGTTCTTTGAAAACGAGTATCCGAGCCTAGAATTCTCTACTGGAAATAATCCAATGGCGTAATTTTTAACCGGTCGCTCTTCGTTCAAGCCATTATTGCCATATGGAAAGAGATAGAACCATGAAAATTCCTCTGCTTTCAACTCTCGATTCGCATTCACAATATTTTCCTTAGTTTTGCGAACAATTTCGGTGATGTTTCTACTTTCTTCAAATTCATTATTAACATCTAGCTGCTCGTGATCAATTGGTGCCATTACAGATGTTTGCACAGGAACGAATTGCGATGCATTTACTGGCTCTTGTTTTGGTTAATTTACGGTAGGAACTTCATCTACCTGCATCGATGGATGTGCCTCTAAATATTGCTGCATTGGTAAAACTCATTCTTTGACGACAACATTGATGGCATTAATTGAAAATTGTGTGCCGGCTTTGGAATGCACAGTTCGGCAGATTGTACGAAGGAATTCCTCAATAGTATCGCATTCGATGACACAGGCTTTTCCATTTTGTGCTCCGCTGTTTCCTTTGGTCCGCATGAATGGGAATAGGTGAAATAAAAGTTATCATAATACATGATACCATATGCACTGCCAGCAGCAATCAAAATTCCAACATTATGTTCGGCGAACAATAAGTTTATCGAGACACGAAGATTTAGGAAGCTAATTCCATCGTTTTCTCTGTCGCATAAACTGCCATTGAAGACGCCATTTAAATCATCATATTTAATAACGAAAGGCATTGTCAAACACCAGGATGTCGTGTCTTACAACATCAAGATTTCTGATCTCCAAATAGCCGCGGTTATCAATTGGAAAGGCACTTGGTTGATTTTTTGTTTCCCAATCTATCCATTCTTAAAATCCATCACCTTCAACCATGTTTCGATTTAAAACATTTGTATCCCATTGGCTCGGTGGTAGAATGGCAGCACAAGAATTAAATTTTTAGCGACCATTGCGAAACATTGGTATCCAGCATGTCCGGATTTGAATATTTCTTCATTTCTTTGATTCCAAGAAGCACGAACGATTCGCAATAAATTATTAATTCGCATGTAGGCACTGCGAGTTGGAGCATCAGTTGCTTGGTCGTCAGGTTCGTTTGGTCTTTTTTGCTGAGTTGGAATAACGCGGATGACATCCTGCGTACTTAATCGTTCAAATCGATTTACTCTTACATTCTTGTAGAGTGGGTTATTTGCAATAAATCAATCAAGTGCCTTGTAGACACGATCCGGTGAAATGTTATAATCTCTAGATTCATTCAAGTTCTCCAGAGTTTCAGTCACTACAACAATTCCTACATCTGTGCTAGATCGAGGAAGCATTTCAGGCATCTTTTCGCTGACTTTAAAGATATTGAGAGCAAATAATGTTGCATGTCCTTTGAAACCGTATTGACCAAATCTGCCTGGAAATTTGATCACTTTGACATACGGAATGATGCGCTGTAGCAAACGTCGTTCTGGTTCAGTTAGTGCCGCAATTTCAACGGAAATATCACCAGGAAGGAAGTTATTCCAATATGCTTTGGATGGAGCATGACTCTTTGAGCTCTATTGCATCTATGGGAAACAAGCAAATCTTTTTTGGCGGAAAGTTTCGGTGGCAAGTATAGCTTAGGCGAAGTCAACCGATATTGCACTACCTGATTGGGGTAGCATTTTTTCTGGCAGATATCACAGCACTTATCGCAAAAAGTGTTTATTGTTGAGTGAAAATCTGCCTCCTCAGCTATTCGTTGAACATAGGCCTCGCGTTGACGTCGTAGTCTTGCTTCCCGTTCCTGACTTGTCTCTCTAGCTCTTAATTCAGAGTGTCTCAATCTATCTGATTCCAGTCGAGAGATATGCACTTCGGTATTCTCAATCGCTCTTGTTTGAGCATGACGAAGTGAGTCACTAGCAAGGCGAGACATATGCTCATCGGCTGTTTCATTTGCTCTTGCTTGGACAGCGAAGTAAATCACTAGCAAGGCGAGAGATATGTTCACCGGCTGTTTCATTTGCTCTTGGTTGAACATTTCGTTAGCAAGTCGAAAGAAATGTGCGTCCACAGTCTCGATCAATCTGGCACGAGTCATTTGTTCCTTGGCATTTGCGCGTTCGACATTTCGCTGCTTTTTGGTAACTTCTTCAGCTTCCTTACGCCGTTTGGCTAATCTTGTAGACTTACCTGCTTCCTATTCCTGTTGAAGCTTCTCTTGTCGTTTTTGCTTCGTCTTCTCTAGGCGTCGCTTACGTTGGGTGGCTGTCTCCTTGACCATCGTAGAAATCGTGCGTATTTCTGTGATAGAGAACTTTAAAATGCCGAAGGTTCGTCCTTTATTTGCTTCGTTTTAAAGATGCAATAATTTAAAATCCTGTGTTAGCGTGATGCTATGATGTTATTCAGAAGCCCGCCAAGTTACGTGACACAGAGACCTTCATGAAAACAAATAACAAGTGTAACGTCAGACTCAGAAATAGCCATTTTTATATCAAAAATATATTTATTAGTTATTAACAAAAAAAGTTGTTTCATCGTACAAGGAATTTGAAGAAATAATTTCAGATTTTAAAATAAACAATCACAAACATTTACATTACGTGCAGTCTGTGCCTCGAGAAAAATACATCAAAACACTTGTAAAGCCGTCTTAGCTCACTATTTGAAATATAAGACTGAAACCTAAAACCAAATTCGTTACAGTCTTAATACCTGCCTGCTGGGAAAACTTTTCGGAGGTTTTAACGACGAAAAGTTCATATAGTCCTTGGATTAAGCTTGACGGAATCTTATCATGGGTGATAATTATTCATTTTCTAGTTATTCATTTTCATTTAGTATAAAATATTTCATTTTTAACACATTAATAATATCGCATGCCATATTCCAACCAAAAATTATAGGAAGTTTATGTTCACGTGAAGAGAAACTAAAATAAACCTGAAATTTGCCACATGTCTCCGTCATAATCTCATCAGGATGTTTAAAATCGATTGCAAAATTTCACACGCACAAGACTAAAAAGGAGAATTATTGATTTGAAGGGAAGGAATTTAAATGGGGGAGATTGCAATTCTCTTCCCCCTCAAAGCTTCTGCTTTTTAGTCTTGTGTGTGTGAAATTTTGCAATCGATTTTAAACATCCTGATGAGATTATGACGGAGACATGTGGCAAATTTCAGGTTTATCTCAGTTTCTCTTCACCTGATCATAAATAGAAAATTGCTATTTTCCTGAAATATGGGGTGCTTCGATGATCCCATGGGACATCCATAAACCCAAGAACCAAGTCTGTAATGTTAATAGTTTTCCGAGATATAATGAAAAACGTACTGCACATGCGTCATGCAAAATATGAAATGACAGACAGACAGACAAGAAAGCGAATTAATATTGCATTGTCATCTAGTTCTGAGCTATGTTTAAAGTTTCAAGTCTCCAACTCATCGGGAAGTTAGTTTAAAATTCATTGCAAAATTTGTACCGAACAGACAGACAGACAAGAAGGCGAGTTAATAAAAACGTGGTAAAATAAGGAGCCGTAGTACCTTAATACTCGCCTTTTCTTTTTACATTTTCAGGATTTTAATATACTAGATTTTAGTAATGCCATATAATACGCATACACTTTTTTGTAGCCTGTCATTTAGAATATAATCTCATAAATCTCTATTGCAGGAAGATATTTCAACATGCAAAATTAATACCAAAAAATACTTAAGAGTTTGAGGTAAAACATTAGAATGCTATTCAAATGCTATTTCAAATTTAAATTATGTATACGAAATTATGTAAAGAAAACTGAAAGCAAATAAGACTATTAAAATTTTATATTTAAAATTTTAGTTTTCTGCTCAATAATAAATACAAAAACAAGCAAAAAAAAAATGATTCAAGGCATGGAAGAAAATCCTTTTTTATTACAGTGTACTTAATGTTTACAATTTAGCAGCGTAATTTTATGCATAATATGTGTACCTACATTAAAGATTAGGTAAAGAATCTAATTTAAATTAGAAATTTAAATTTGGTTCCTCAAATTAAAATGCAAATGTTATAATATTCTTAACAATTGCACACAATAAGAAATACTTGCATTAAAACTAAAATAAAAATTCAAATAGTTTGAAACAAAAGCTAAACATAATAAGAGTACACATTTAGAATTGGAATTTATCTTTTTTGGAAGAAATTATTTCATATTAAAACAAGTAATTATTATGAAATTTCAGCAATTTTTATATTAATTTAAAATATTTCTTCATTTTTTTTGCTTTATGCTTCTTCTTAATTGGTTTGATTTTTTTTTAACAAATTAAAATGTTCTTCGATTCTGCTTGATCACTGAGACTGTCAGCCAATTCTTCACTTTCTTTCATTTCTTTTTCTAAAGGGGATTTCTTTGATCTTAAAGTTGACAACTCATCGTTTTGAAGCTTTCTTTTTTTGCCAGATTCAACTGTTTTTCTAAATATGCACAAGACCGTAATATTTAGACCGTGCAGCTGAGGCAGCAATTCTTAGCTCCTTAGAAATGTTAACTTTATTCACACCTCCTGCATTTTTTACGTTCTCATGTACAAGCCGCTGAGCTATATAAGAATCTTCTTTTAAGTTATCAACTTCAAGTGCTTTGTTGACACTGAAGCCCCTTTCCACAGAAGCTTATCCATGGGACAATATTAAAAGCATTTTAATAATATTCCATAATTTTTGGAATTTATCAGTTTCAAAATACGAAGCATAAAATGAATCCAGTCGCATTAATTTTGAGTCGAATTTCTCAAAATCTTCAGATGATGAACTTGCAATGCTATCATGGGATTCTAGAAGAACAGCATCACAATCTTCTACAGAAATCTGATGCATATGTGCTAGACTTCATAATATATGTCTAAATTTACTGAGTGAGTTTTGTTTATTCTTGAACATATAGTTGGGATCTAGAAAGTTAATATTTCACACAAAAAAATAGTTGATCGGACACTTAGTAATTAATTTTTCTATCATTGATATGACAAACTTCTGACAATCACGCTTGAACATCTGGGCTGAACCTTATGTTATTTCTTTCTTGCTTAACATTTCTTTTAGTAATTTATTGGCTCGGAAGCCAGCCAACACTTTCTCTACAAGGGAAAAATTCGACTTGTCAGCAAAATTAAAATCGCTGTGCTTTTTAAGAATCAATTTTTTTTCTACTGACTCCTTTTTCAATACATTAATAAGCTAGTTAAGCATTGCCTGACATTATTTAATGTCATTTGGAAGAAAAGGAAGCAATGGCTTATAACTCTGGTGAAACTCCATAAAAGGTTCTAAAATTTCACTAACAGAAGTAAAAAAAAGCAATTTGAGTGGCATTAATACATCTTTGGTAGCAGTAGCTAGAATAGTAAATGATTTGTTTGAAATCTTAGGAAACTTTCCTTTTTCAACTAATTTTATGTAGGTAACCACATCTTGCCAAATTTCATAGGCTCTGCAATTAACAGAGGCATTCTCTAACCACCTGTGGTTATAGAATTGTAACGGCACTTTTTTTTTTAAACTCAGATGAATTCAAGAAGTCTTTCCTGCGCGCAGGTGAGTCTTCGAATACAAAATACAACGCCATTAAAACGGATGCAATGTCCCAACCAGTGGATGATGCATCTTTCTTAAAGGAATTATTTAAGATGTGGAGACTATAGGTGGCAATAGATAGGCACTGCGCCTTGTATTCTTTTTTCAGATCCTGCTGAAGATTATCATAGAATTTAACATTTACAGCAAGTCCATCCGTTGAAATTTGAAGTATTTTAGACAGATCTAACTTTGAGACCGATTCGTAAAACACTTTATGTAAGTCTTTGGCCCTGGCATGTCCAATGAAAGAGGATGTTAGATTTTGTGTTCTAAGACAATTTTCTTATATATGCCAAAATCTGATATGAATGTCCAACTGTTTTTGTTGTAGAGATTTATTTAATGCCTCTTCAAACAATAAAGTGAAATTGTTGATTTCTCCCAGTTGGTTGTACAATATTGAATGAAAATGGGGAGCTAATCCAAAGTGGCATAGGTAGGCATACTTCCTTTCACTTCCAGATATTTGCCTAGCCGTGCCACTATCAAGAAACATACGCTGAAACAGTTCCCCTATACCACTGCAGGATTTATAGGAATAGTTGCACATTTTAAGCACCATAGAATTTCCGCATCCAAGACATCTTTTCTTGTGACATAGGGATTCAATGAATCTGTTGAGGGTGTAGCCATAGATGATGCTACTGCACTAGTTGTTTCATCAACATTTGATCTGGGGACTGGAATTTTGGAGACACAAAAATCTCTAATTTGGCTTGCAGCTTGTGTCGGCCCTTTTATTAGTGATAGATGCTTGGTCCCTGCAGAAGAAAAAAAAACTATAGAAGGGGCCATATTCATATAGTTTATCTTTAGACCAGCAGGTTACCCAGATAGAATTTAAAATAAATAAAACATTATTACTCCATAATAAATTTTTATTGTTCCTTTCAATACTTGAGTATTAACTCGCCTACAATTTTTGCCAAATGAAAACCCACCGAGGCCAATAGCATTCTCAACATTGTGATTATTTAAGTTGTTGAAAACAGTTTATAAAGCAATATTTTGAATAGCTTTGAATTTATACTGCTTCATTTCAAAACAAACATATGTTAAATAAATATTCCTTTCCTACCAGATCTAACATGCAAGAATTTTTTTGTTAATGAATAATGCTTTCATTGTTAGCATTATAAAATGTTAACAATGAAAACAATTTCATTTCAAATACTATCAAGTAGTATAATAATGATAATACATAGAGAAAACTATTCCTTATCAGTGATTTTGTCAATAAATTTAAGAAGTCTTAATTTATCAATAATAAGTATTATATCCTGCAAAAATTAAAAAAATTAAATTTCTTGAAATTTAGAGGTAGAATACACAATTAATATAGCAATAATGATGCAGTAATTTACAGCTGTCACCTTTTTAGGTGGATATTTTAAAAATTAGAAATACTGAGAAGGATAATAAAGAAAAAATAATATTTCTTTCAAAACATAATCATGGATGAAAGCTAGAAAATTAGGAAAACTTTCACCCACAGCGTGGTTCAAAGCTACAAAATTTGCCAGGACGGAATGGGATTAAACCTTTTTTACAAATAATGTTCAACTACTCCATAATAACCTGCATGTTAATTTTTCCGTTCCTTTTCGTGTTCAGACCTTCCAACTTTGAAAAGCAGGAGACTTTTTTTTTCCTACCGATAATTTATGTACTGGATTTTTACCGATTAACTGAACAGAAGTCCTTAATGTAAATAAACAGAAGTTCAACAGGATAAGAAAATCCAATAAGCAGGATTGATATCGATATATACAAATATCAAAAGAGGTATATCTGCAGAAATAATTATAACCAAAATGTTAACTATTTACTAAATTATGAAAAGACAAAAAATCCCTATTTATTTCTTCGATATATAATTAGGATGCAAAATGCATGAGTAATTTTTAGACATCCGTCTGTAATTAAACTGACTAGGTTATTTGTTAAATCAAATTACTAAGAAAAATGGAAGCTTTATTTTAAACATGTTTGAAAAATTTTAATTTATTACAAAATACGGTGGGGCCACTATTTCAATTTGGATATTTTCTATTGTAAGAATCATTTTTTAATAATGGATTAAAACTGAATTCAGACACAGAATATGTGGCTTTTAAGTGATGCAAAAAGAGTTTATTTCAGGCTTCAGAAATAAAAATAAAGAGAGAATATAAGGTTTTCGAATCTTCGCAGCAGAGCTGAAACGAATGTTCCGCTGGAAAAACCACGGCGCGAGAGTTCTATGGGAAAAGCAACCCGTGGGAGACAAGGTGATCATACGCAATTTGGATGCAACCCCTTCATTTTCCCATGCACGGCCGCCGTAGATCGGAAGGGGAGGGGTTGTATCAATAATGCGCGCGGTCTTTGCGCTGCTAGGTAAAAAAGCCGGAGTATACTCTCAGAAGGCAGGAGATAAAGACGAAAAATCCGGAGACTCCGACTAGAAGCAGGAGAGTTCGCAGGTCTGCGTATTGATAAAATTGCTAGGACGGAATTCAGTCACTTTCACCCATGATACTTGGCTTAAAAGATTTATACGTAGTACTCACCTTGGATATGCTTCTTTAAAGCAGCTTTTCCCATATTAGACGCATCTATTTCTTTATAGCATAATTTACATTTCGCTTTATGTCGATACTCGCATGCTCCTATCCAACCAGCGTAAGCGTCTTTAGTAGTCCACAATGGATTCAAGATGCACTTTCCAGGCATCTTGGGAAAGTGATTTTATTCCTACTTATTTTATAAAAGAAAAAAAATTACTGTAATGCAATGTGCTTCAATAAACCGGAAGATATTTCTAAAGCCGATGACTCGATACGTCGCGTGGTTTCTAAGAGAAGAAATGTTATGTGCACTTGTTTTATCCTTTTCGATCAAACGCCGCAAAGAACTGCTACTACGTGCGCATCCGGAAACCCCGCCCATAAGAAACTTGCCAATGGCTGCCGTCGGTGAAATGCTAAACAATATGGGTCACGCGGCGTTCTTGCTCGGCGCCATTCGGGATAGGGAACAACGCAAATGAGCTTAAAAATAATAAGTTTATAAGAACCTTGATAAAATATAAGCTCTTTTTACAAACTATGAATAAAAATTAAGCACTTTTATGGTCCTTACAAAACGAGAATAAGAAGTAACCACTTTTCATGACCATACTGATGATATTCTCTCATATAAAACGATGACCGTGAGATGTTAATGGTCTTGAGGCGCTTAAGGGTTTGGAATTCAAAAGCTGGAGTCTCCAAAACCAAGTTGGTTGTTGATTTATCTCTACCAGGAAATTTGGAGCGGGATTTTAATTCGGAAACAATCCCCGCTTGTTCCTTAAATGCCGTGTTAAGATCAGTTTCCGTAATATAATTTGGTAAATTGTAGACTGATGATGGGATGGCGTTTTCCAGGAATCCTAGTCTCAGTCTTTTGGCCCAAGTCATCATGGTTTGTAATTGCCGATTGTAGCTTTTTACAGTCGTCATTCTGAATGGCCACAACGATGCCGTTGTTGATATTCCTTATGTGATTTATATTAAAAGCCTTAGAAGGTATGGCGTCTGCTAAGAGATTTGTAACATGATTGCCTAAATCCGTAGTTGAACGAGATTCTTTTGGGTACAGAAGTAACGTTGAAAGCTTATTAAAAAAAAAAAAAAAAAAACGTTGAGCCTGAGTATTATGAAAATCCGAACTTGTGTTGCTTGAGGAAACTGAAGAAGAAGGAATTGATTGAGAAAGAGGAGGACTGATATCCAAGTCCAAGTCAGGATTTGCCTGGCAAGTCTCGTAAATTTTCTAAATATTTCTCGTTGGATTTTTAGACACCTAGCTGGATGCTTCTTTTCCTCATCCAAAAGTCTTGCATCAAGACTAGCGGTCCTCTTGGAAGCCGTGCATAACCAACTGAAATGGCGAAAGTCGTGTTGTGCTTTGAGGTACATCTCTATATGCAAATGACAAGTAGGGTAAATGTATATCCCAATCTCTTCTATGATCCTGGATGTTTTTGCTAAGCATTTCTTTTCGAGTTTTGTTCCACCATTCCATGCTTTCTGGATGCCCGGGGTAGCAAACCTAAGTAGTATGCGCTGTATGCAGTATGTGCAGCTCCAATCACTTTACCGCTCTTCTAACGAAAGAATTTCTTAAAGTTCCTATCCTGGTCGGTGCAAATGACATCAGGGAAACCTGTAGATGCAAAAATCTACAAGAGCACGTCGCAGGTGGTTTTCGCAGTAATATTTTTTAAGGGAATAGCTTTTCTCCAATGTGTACATATGTCAACCGCACAAATAACGAATTTATGTCCTCTCTGGGACGGAGGTTCTAATAGGCCTATGCAGTCTACACTCCAGACTTCAAATGGATTCCCAGGTGTGGCGATTTGTTGTATTGGAATCTTATCCCTGTAAGTGATAGTCCTCCTAACCTTACACCGCTTTGCAACGTCTAACACTCTTTAACATCTTCCTTCATTCCTGGCCAGAAGAAAACGTATTTTATTCTTTGTTTTATCTTCTGCTCGCATAGGTGTCCAATAAAAAAGGTCTCATGAACGACCTTAAGAACTTCATCTATCATGCATTTCTGTAATACAGGGTGGGGCATAAAGATCTCCCCATTTTAAGAGGTCAATAAAAATACATAGGACATTGAAAACAAATATTTTATGTTTACATTTCGAAAGAATAATGTTTGCATTAATTAATTTTTACAATCTGTAACAATTTTTGCTATTAATTAATTTCGAGGTTTAGTTGTACGAAAAATGATATCGTCTAAATATTTTCCTTCATTCTCTATACACTTGTGAAGTCTCCCGGAAATTCAGCATAACTTTTTCCACCATTGCTGGATTAATTGCTGCAATTCCCAATCGAATAGCATCCTTCCGTTCGTCGAGTGTCTTAGGTTTATGTGTGTAAACTTGAGCCTTGAGGTAACCCCACAGGAAAAAGTCGCATGCAGCAAGATCCGGTGAGCGTGCTGCCCATGGAATGTCACCTCGAATACAGATTAGGCGGTTTGGAAACATTTGTGTTAGCAATGCCATGGATAATTTGGAAGTATGCGCTGTGGCACCATGCTGCTGAAACCACACCTCCGACTGGCCAAACTGATGGAGCTGAGGCTGCAAGAAGCTGCGTAACATGTGCACGTAAAGTTGGCTATTTACTGTAACAGTCTCGTTATTCTCCTCACCTATCACACCCAGATGTGATACAGCGCACCAAACAGTAACATGTTCGCTATGCAAAGGTCGCTCATGCTTTTGGCGTGGATTGCTTTCAGCCCAGTAGCAGAACTTTTGCTTATTAACGCATCCGGACAATGAGCTTCGTCACTCGACAGAACAACATCATCGGGCGCAACATTTTCAAGCAAAACTTCACAACACTTCTTTCGATTTGGCCAATCGCATTCTTTCATTTCCTGTACCAACATAATTTTGTATGGATGGAACTTCAGATCTCCGTGTAAAATTCTCCTCAATGAGCGCTGGGATAGTCTAAGGGCACTAGCTTGTTTACGAGCTGAACGTCGTGGTGATTGTGTTACAGCATCTCTTACTGCTGCCACGTTCTCCGGAGTTCGAACATGACGTGGTCTACCGGGCGACTTCCGCTTTCAGCACGAACCTGTTTCTCTAAAATTAGCAACCCATAAGGATATTGTCTTTCTGTCGGGTATTTATCATCTTATTTTTTGCTTTTTTCTTCCTTCCCTCGAGGGTAGGCGAGAGCTCTTCATGAGAAGCTGTTGCCACTCTGCTTGCTTCTCATGGACAGCAGTATACCCCCACGTGTTGGCCGTTCGTGGCGACCCATTAGACGGAAGGTACATTTCGGTCCCTGGTGTATCAATCGACCGGTATCCCAGCCACTTGGCTGGGCTGCTCAAGGGGATCAAGCGAAAGTGGTCAACTTCTGGGGCTTGGCATTAAGGGTGGTCAACGTTCCCGTGGTGGGCTTGAGCGTATAGGTTCCGGCTGGCGCTACGGTAGGCGCCGAGGCTGGAAATATCCAGAGCCGGTGGCTGCCATCCCTAGTTGGGCTCCATAATGGGCGGTGGCGTCGGGCCTGAATATCTACAAATGTGGTATGGGCAAAAGAAAATTTGGTCCCTTCAGTGGGCAACGGATCGATACTACTTCTAAGCGAAACATTTTTCCAACGTTTTTTTTGTCATTCAACGAATTTCCAATAGCAATGAAACTTTTCATGGTGTATCGCCTTTCTTGGTTGAAAAGGCAATTACAAGTAGCCTAGGCGATGCAAAATCAACTAAAAAACTTCGGTCTGGTGACCTTCTTGTCGAAATGGAATCCCCGAAGCAAGCCAAAGAGATATCAAAATTAAGATCATTGTCAACAATTCCCGTTACTGTCAACCCCAATGCCACATTGAACTCATCTAAAGGAGTTATTTCCTGTGGTTAATTACTCAATGAATCGGAAGAAAAGATCACTGAAGAACTAAAAAGTCAAGGAGTGACCCATGTTCGTCATATTAGGTTACGGAGAGATGGCCAACTTCTAAATACAAAGCACCTGATACTAACTTTCGACTCCAACAAATTACCTGAAAATATTAAGGCAGGATATATGCGCCTTTCTGTTAGGACATATATACCAAACCCACTCCGCTGTTTCAAGTGCCAACGTTTCGGGTATTCGAATACTTCTTGCAGCGGGACAATCACCTGCGCCCGTTGTGCAGAAGTCGGGCATGAAAGCACTGATTGCACCCGTACAGAGAAGTGCGTTAACTCCAAGGGGGGGACGCACTTCGTTTTCTCGGAATTGTTTTGCATGGAAACAGGAGAAAGAAATAATTTCTACAAAAATAAAAAATCAGATTTCATATCAGGAAGCCAGAAATCAATTCTCGGACACCTACGCCCGGAAATAGTTACGTTTCTGCGGTGAAAAAATCCACTGCTTCATCTACTCAAACCAATCCAGATATATCTTCTGCTTCTCTTTCTAAACAGTCCGTCTCTAGTCCAAGAACGCCTCCAGCAGTAACCAATCTGTAGTTTCCTTCCTTTCCATCTGTTGCTCCGTTGTGTGAAAAGGCTTCTGCTTCACGTGACTTAACTGATTTTAAACTTGTTACGAACAAAAAAAAGTCGACGAAAGACTCTCCTACTAAAACAAATAACGCCATTTCACAGCAGAAAAGATTTCAAAATTTTATACAACCTCTTCGCGTGAAGTTACTAACCGTATTCCAGCAAAGGATAATATATCTAGTCATCAATCTACATTGAAACCTTTCGAAACCACCAAACCTACTCCTGTTGACATTGAGCTTTTACCTATGGCTGTCCTTCCTCCATTGGAAAAAAGAATTTTACAATCTCGGGAATCTGATGCCGAGATGAGCTCCTCCTCTGCATCAGAAGAGGATGCCTGAGAGTACAACATGTCGGAGGACTTGGAAGACTCACCTGCAGTTATCAGTCCTCCACCCTCTTTCAAACCTGAAAAGGCAAACAAATACAAAAACATTCATCTTAGTCAGATTCTCAATCATTTGTCATCTTCTGTTCATGGAAGTCTCTATGTTGATGACCTTCAAATATCTGGTCAAGGTTGCAACATGCATTTAATAGAGCGGCAACTGCAAAATGCAGTTAACAGGCTTGGTGTGACAAGAATGGACGCATCATCTCTCCTGAGAAAAGTCGGTGCGTCCATTTTTGCAGGAAACGAAACCTTCACCTATATCCTGTAATTTATAAACGAAATTTTGCTATTCCTGTTCTGAACGGTATACGGTTTTTGGGAGTCATTGTCGATCGGAAACTCACCTTCCTTCCGCATGTTCTATATTTTCGGAAGAAGTGTGAAAGATCTTTGAATATTCTGAAGGTTCTCCAAAAAATCTTGGGGTGCCGATCGAACCTCCCTACTCCGTATTTACTCCCCTCAGGGGCACATCTTCTCTAGATGTGACGGGATTCACGACCCCGAGGTACCCTAGTGTCTTGTCTCCTTCCGTTTTTTCCTCCTTTTGAGTTTGTCTTTACATTCCTTCCCTCGAGGGTAGGCGAGGGAGCTTTCCATGAGAAGCTGCCGCCGCTCTGTTTGCTTCCTGCTTCTCATGGACAGGAATATACCCCCACGTGTTGGCCGTGCGTGGCGTCCCATTAGACGGGTGGTACATTTCGGTCCCTGGTGTATCAATCGGCCGGTATCCCAGCCATTTGGTTGGGCTGCTCAAGGGGACCAAGCGAAGGGGTCACTCCTTGGGCTTGGCGTTAAGGGTGGTCACTGTCCCCGGGGGTGACCCTGAGCGTATAGGTTCCGACTAGCATCAAGGTAAGCGCCGAGGCTGGGAATACCCAGAGCCGGTGGCTGCCTTCCCTTGTTGGGCTCCGTGGTGGGCGGTGCCGTCGGGCCTGAATTCCGACAAATGTCATATGGGAAAAAGAAAAACTGGTCCCTTTAGTGGGTAACGAGTGTCCCGATTTTAATTCTTCTCGTTTAAACTTTTTTAAAACCACTATTTTAGACTTGAATGACTTGGTGGGTGAGACTCCTCACCCGAATTTATTCTCTTTCCTTCGGGATATTGGTTTCCTTTTTCGTATTTAATTCATTTGTTGCGAGTTTAATTGCATAATTTTTTAACTGAAATGTTTCTTTCTCAGTTTTTTTAAGAAATGTCACTGCTCGTGACATTCCTACACTTTTTCACTAACCTTTTACATAAGATTTTAAACTTGAAGCATCTTTTAACATGAAAGAGAATTTTACGTAGGAAAATTTAAACTTTTGTTTGGCACAGCATAGCCGAAACCGGCTTTTGTGCCATTAAACGACAACTTCCATTCCTTGGGCTTGGCGTTAAGGCTGGTCACTGTCCCCGGGGGTGACTCTGAGCGTATAGGTTCCGGCTAGCACCATGGTAAGTGCCGAGGCTGGGAATTCCAGAGCCGGTAACTGCCATCCCTTGCTTATTTTACATCTCATTTATTTTAAAACTTGTATTTTTTATCTCTTTTCATCGCTCATCTATCCCTTTTCGGTAACATAATTTTATCTTTTCATATGCAACTATGAATTTCAAATTTATTTTAGATTTTTATCTACCTCTTTTAATATAACACCATATATTTTATCACCGTGATCCTGTTTATCTACCATACGTTTGGCGCAGTTTAGCCAAAAATGGCTCTTGCGCCATTAAACCTCAACCAACCAACCGTATTTACCAGGCAGTGATTCTGTCCCGTATCGATTACGGATGAATGGTGTATGGCACAGTTCGTTCTACTGTCTTGAGGCGACTAGATACCATCCATCACTCTGCTTTAAAGATTTACACTGGAGCGTTTCGTACTTCTCCAGTGGAGAGCCTGTACTTTATTTCCCACAAACTAACGTTTGATTTAAGGCGAGAAAAAAAAATTTCCGCTTTGTACTTCTTCCGAGCGCAGGCTGCTCGGAAGCACCCCATAAATCAATTATCACTACCAGCTGGTCTTCGCAGATTCTATGCTGCTCGTCCTTCTCACATCCTGCCCTTCTGTGAGAGAACCAAAATACTCCTGCATGACTCGGACCTTAATATTTCCGTTCAGTTCTCTGATTTCTTTACTTTTCCACCCTGGGATATCCCACAGTTTTTATTTTTAAATCCATTTTCAGGATTTGATAAATACTCAACTGCTCCGGTTACTTTTCAACAACTTTTTCACCACCATCGCTATCAGTATTCTTCTTTCATACCAATTTTTACAGACGGCTCGAAAGCAGATGGACATGTTGGTTGTGGTGTAGTATTTCCATCTGATACACTGAGCTATCGTCTGCATAATTGTTGTTCTGTTTTTACTGCTGAGTTATTGGCAATTTTCTGTGCTCTCCAGGAAATTTTGCCTTATCATCAGCGCAACTTTATTATTTATACTGATAGCAAGAGTGCTTTGGAAACTATCTCATTATGACAACGGAATACGTCCGGTTGCTTTGGAAATATTTACGGTTTTGCAGTTCCTTCAAAATAAAGGTTTTAATATTATTTTCTGTTTGGTTCCGAGTCATGTGGGCATTTGTGGTAATGAAACGGCGAATATTATTGCAAGATTTGCCTCTGCTTTTCTTCTAAGAGTTCTTCCTTACTGTGGTATTAAAAGGTTTTTAGTTTCTCGCCTTTTTTCTGTTTGGCAGCAGAAATGGTATCTTTTAACCAATAACAAACTGCATTCCGTCAAACCCTCAATTGGTTTGTGGCCCATTCTGCTTATCCTTTATGTTGAGTGTTACGAACCGGCCCTTGAACTGAAAAGACAAATGTTATCACTGCATTATTATTTTAAAATTCAATCGAATGCGAACCATCCATTTCACGATTTTAAGCTTCGCCCATTTCTTCTTCGATTACAAGATGCAAGAAAATCATTCATACCCGTGTTTTTTACAAGAGTTCATGTCTTTCTTTCTGATTTAAACCTGCTTTACCTACATGTAACCCCACAACCGAAAACTAATTTTCCTCCTTGGGGAATTCCTGTGGTCCAATTTTTAAATCCTTTTCAAACTTTTATCAAATCCGACACGGCTGATATCATTTATCAACAAATTTTCATTGAACATAGACAGGAATATAATGATTTCATTGCAATATATACGGACGGTTCAAAATCAGCTGATCATGTTTCATTTGCCGTTGTATTCCCAAACATAACTTTTTCTTTTAAACTTCATTCATCTTGTTCAGTTTTCACAGCAGAGATAGCTGCTGTTTTACTTGCTTTGGAAAACATATCTGATTGCATGGAAAGAAAGTTCATCATCTACACGGATTCACTAAGTGTTTTAGAGTCTCTGAAATCATTTTATATTCATTCTCATCACCATCCTTTGGTTTTAAATGTTTTACATCTTTTAAATAAACTTGCATCACGTGATTTTAATATTTTATTGTGTTGGGTGCCGTCTCATGTTGGGATTGTGGGAAATGAGGAAGCAGATAAGGCTGCCAAATTGGCGAATACTATAACTCATTCCACCGTCCCTTTGAATGATTTTAAAAAATACATTAAAGTACTCCTTTATGCAAAATGGCAGAGACAGTGGGACACGGAGACGGATAACAAGCTTCACTCTGTTAAACCCCACGTGCAACCTTGGTCTTCTCTAACGACCAGGAAAGCGGATACGCTCCTCACCAGACTACGAGTGGGTCACACTCGATATACCCATCGCCATCTACTGTTCGGAGAACAGACACCAATGTGCTCTCAATGCAACTGTAGTATGTCAGTTAAACACATACTTTCTGAATGTCCGAATTTTAACTCACAACGTTTACAATTTTTTAAAACGAATTCTGTCGATTTATCTCTTTTACTTGGCACGACTCCACATGTGAATCTTTTTGCTTTTTTGAGGTCAATTGGTTTTTATACACATATTTAAGCAGTGCTCCTTGTTACATTTCCTTCCCATTAATTTTTTATACATTAATTTCATACTTTTATCTTGACGGATCTCCACATAGTTTGGCGCAGCATGGTCAAACTTATGGCTCTTGCGCCACAAAACCAAACTCAAACCCATTCTGCTTATACGACAGATTGATGTCAAATTGACTAGCCTCCGTAGAGGACATGCTCGCTTTACGCACGGATATCTCCTTTTGAGCCATAGGGCACCATGGTGTCCTACTTGTCAAGCTGATTGTACTGTTCACTATATTTTAATTGAATGTCTTTCTTTTAAATGTCATCGTGAGTACCATTTTAATTCATCGTCTCTAACCTTGCAAGACTTGGTGGGTGAGAAACATCATCCAAATATTTTTAATTTTTTGAAGACCATTGGGTTTTTTATGAGCATTTAGTCCATACCATACCATAAAAATGTGTTTAGATGATGCTTTATGTTGCTGGCATTTAGGGCAGAGAGGATAGATCTTGTTGGCCTCAGAATATGTAAGGCAATTCAGGTGGTCGCTGGCAAGTCGTGAAAGACAGGTACTGGATTCCCTGTATCATGGAAGGGATAGGGAACGTCCCGGCTTTCTTCCTTTGTACCAGTGGTGAGAGGGAGGCACCCGCCACTCCGCCTTGTTTTGGGCTTTTCCGCGGAAATAGTTCTAGGAAAGTAATCTCTGAAGAGGAGGGGATGAGATGACTTGAGCCCTCCTTTGCAAGATTGTCGGCCAATTCATTTCCGTGATTATCTACATGCGAAGGGATCCATTGCAAATGTTCATCATGCTAAAGAGAGATGAGCTTCAATTTTTGCAAGATGTATAAGCTTGTTTTATCCCTATGTAGGTCCTGTTTTTAAGATGTTGAATTGAGCTACGGCTATCAGTAAGAATCCAGAGGTCTCCAAAGTTGCTTTCGCTCATGATTGCCAGTCGTTTGCTTCGGAAAACAGAACAGAAGTCTGGGTTACGTTGTTTTATAGAGTATTTGTCTCGAGGGGTTTCAATGTAAATTCCACTACCTGCCTGTTTGTCAGTTTTGCTGCCATCAGTATAGACTTTGATGTCGTTTAGAGGGATGTTATTTATGATTTCCAAGGCCAATTGTTTAAGAAAGTCAGGCACACAATCTTTCTTGTTAGATGCAGTAGAGAGGTTGTAGTGGAAGTTAACCCTGGAAAACTCAAGTGTATTCGGATTGCAATGAAGAGAATGCGGTTCAACAATGTCCGCGATTATGTGCTGTAATTTAACTTGACTGAAAGGACTGTTTTTCTTCAGTCTTTAATAGTGAGTCCAGTTGTTTAGGTATTTAGCAGTTTAGTTACTTTTGTCTATACTGGAAATACTGGATATTTGACCAAGAGCTAGCCTGCCTTCTGACGTGAAGAGGTTGCAAATCCGCTTCATAAAGGGCAATTACTGAAGGACAGCTGCGTTTTAGTTCAGTAATGATGCGAGCAGCACTTCATTGGACTTTTTCCGATTTTTACAGGTTAGATTTGGAAGCACAACAGTAGATAGGAGAGCCGTATTCTAGAATTGGTCTAATGAGTGCTTGAAAAGAAGTTCTAACGGTAGTCGCGTCTGCACCCCAGTCCTTACCTGCGATGTACTTCAAAATGTTTAAGCGTTTCCTGGCTTTCAAGGTAATATGTTTACTTCTTGTAAATTCAGGGTCTAGAATAAAACTTAAATATTTCGGATGTTTCTCATACGTGAGGTCCTGGTGTTTAAGCTTCAGAGATGGTTGGCAGTTATAAAGGTGCTTATTGGTAGTAAAGAAGGTAGAAATTGATTTAACTGGGTTAAAACTCATCTTGAGATCTTCTGCAAATATGGATAAAGCTTCCAAGAAACTGTTGAGTCTGGACTCAATTTCGACAATAATTGTTACGATACAAACATCTTTAGATTATAGGTAAGTAAAATCGCTTACCTTTGTTTGGTCGTATCTCGTTTGCTTCATACTGGAGTGGCTTTAATCTAATCTGAAATATCTCAGTTATGTGGCAGGTATGAAGTCAGAGAGTAAATCTTTAAAAATAAAAATATTAAATAATGATTAATTTTATATATGATTAATTTTACATTTACAAAAGTTAGAAAAAGGGGATTACAAAAACGCGCGTAGCATAGTTGGCCGCCAAAACGAGAGCAAATCAACAAAACCCTGGTGGCGGGGAATGAAAGTTCTCTTCAGTTAAAACTGGTAACAGTTAAGTTCAGTCCCTGGTGGTTTCCGACAATAATATTTCCGGAGCTCCAGAGAGCAATGCCATCTGCGAACAATCCAATGTGGGTCCCAGGAGAGACAACATTTTCAATTCCGGCCATGTATAAGGCAAAAAGAGTTGGACTAAGAACTGTTTCCTGGGGAACGCCCTGGCTAAGGTGAAAAGTATTTGAGAGAGTTTTATTGAATTTGACCCTAATAAATCTCTGATGGAGATAATCTGAAATCCATGTCAAAGTATTACATCGGATGTCCTCCACATTCATGTCATCAAACCAGTGCTGCAGAACTCGTTCTGTGTGTACAGGAGCACGATCATGTTGAAATAGGAAAGGGCCTTCCCTAAATTGTTGCCACAATATGGAATTGTCCAGAATATCCAGGTAGTTAGTTGCCTTCATTGTTCCCTGTATAGAAACCAGGGGGCAAAGCCCAAACCATGAGAAGCAGGCCCAGACTATTACTCTTCCTCCTCAAAACTTTACTTGGGGCACAATACACTTAGGTAAATGACGTTCACCAGGCATTCTCCACACCCAGACTCTACCATCGGATTTCCAGATAGTAAAACGTGATTCGTCGCTCCCAAGCACTTTTTGCTATTGCTCTAGGCTGCACCGCTGCAAGTGATTCTTGGTATTGCTTACGCTGATATGTGGCTTAAAAGCAGCTGCTCGACCATGAAACCGAGTTTGAATCTCCCTACGAATTTGTTGGATGCAAGCGTTGGCGAACGATAGCAGTTTATGCAGATTCAGCATTTCTGATTGGCGTTGTCGTTTCGCTCGCTTGTATTTAACTCTCTTCCTCTGTGAAACTTTGTTCAGTTCTAGTTTAATTGTACCTGTCTGCGTGAGCGCCTGTGTGGTGCATCTTATTCATGCTTTTAATAAAGAAATGTTTATGAACTGGACTTGCATTCAATTTCCACGCCTTCAGAATTGTCTTTGTACTGACAGTTGAGCCAGAGGCTTCTTGGAATTTGTCCCACATTTTTTCGGCCGATTCCATGCGATTCTTTAAAAAGATTTTTTTCAGCACTCTTCGGTTTCTGTCGGGGCCGTGCGCAAAAAGTAAACAGCTCTCTTCAGGCCAGAACATTGGATTCGTGACGTCACAGTCTAAAGCCTCTCCGTAGCTGTGTTGTTGATGTAGGGAACGTTCATTCCCAAGCGGAAACATAAAACTTTCGGCAGTTATTCATTACTGAATGAGTTTTTAATATTGTCTATCAATTAATATAAATAGTTCGTGAAAATAGCTCATACAAAAAAAAACTTACATTTCATAAAAAAAAGCTTCGACACAATTTTCAATTGCAAGAATATCAGTTCAAAGCATGAATTTTGATAATGGATTATTCAGTAGTGTTTTGATAAAAGGTGTGAGAAACCGATAAAATTGTTAATTTAATTTTCCTAAATTTCTAATTAAGTTTTAATGTTAGAAACAGCTTTCCTCATCAGCTTAGAGGTACTGTTTCAGGATGCACTACCCCTTTTCAAAAATGTTATGAAAAGGCGGGTTCCCCAATAGGTCTATTTCCTTCAACTACAAAAGGATTAATATTCTAAAGTTGATAATTTTCGTTTCAAATTTTTAGCTCTAAGCTGGTCATTCTTAATTTTAGTACAATTATTTAAAAATATATTTGCTGAAATGGAAATACATTGCTTTACAAGTAGGACAAAATTATTTTCATATTCACATGAAACTTCAGGAACAGCATTTAGCAATTCCATTTTTTCAAAAACCAGATGTTCCAACAACTGCTTGTGGTTAGTGGCTTTTAAAAATTTCTCTTCAAATTCTTTACGAATTAATTTATTGAAAATTTGGTAGCTTTCCACCAATATTTCTAGTGTGTATTTAGTAGGCCATTTCAAGCCTCCTCGATTTAGTAGTGATACATATTTACAAGCAGTGTCAATTTCATATTCTAAACCTTTTGTTATAATAAATTTTCATGTACAAAGATCGCAATTTAATTTCTGACTAACTTTCTTAGCAACATACCCTGAAATATAAATGAATGCTGGCATTTCCTCTGGTGATATTTCAACATCAGTAGTTGTGTCGAAAACCTCATACAATTCTTCATCTACTTCAAATTCTACTGAAGTTTCTGAAGTTGCCTCAAAAATTTCTAAAGATTTTATGTGAAACTCCCCTTTCTTTTCTGAATGAAAATATATCCAATCTACAATTTTTAGCTTTTTTTCAGATTCAAATATTTGAAGGGATGAAACATTTTAATTTCCCCCAGACATTCGTCGATACTGCCCAAATCGTGCCTCTAGACTATCTCTTTGAAATTTACCTAATAATATATATTCTGGGGTGTGCTCTTTGAAGATATGATTTAAAATATCTATCAATGATTTTGTGGTAAACTGAAGGGCAAATTGTGTCTCCTTAGTCAATTTACCACCTTTACCTGGTAATCCTAGTTCTTTTCCTTTTTCTAATAGCAATGCAGATTTGTTGTTCCAGGAAACAAGCCAATCATAAAATTTGTTCAGGAATACCATACTCATTTGATCTTTACTCCTAATTGGGTCACAAAAGGGATTTTTCAACCTCTTTCCTTTCTCAGAATTTTTAACATTAACAATATTCCACCATTTTAAAAACTGATCGATAAATTCCTTAGTTCCCTTGGTATCTTTGCCTTTCTCTCCAGCTTCATGAGCTAAAGCAGCACTATTGCTTTCATGAAATATATTTAAGGCCAGTAACACATTTTGTTTTTCAAAAGAAGTGGGATATAAAACTTTCTGGGATAGCTTTGGTGCATTCTTAATCAAATTTGATTTTTCTGTTTCATAAATATCTTTGAGATCTTGGAGCTTAGCTAAAGAGATTCTAGATGAATTGTCAGGTGAAGGAAAACATAAAACTTGCCCTAGTGTTTTTTCATTAAACTAATTATTTCTAACAGATTATCAGACGAACTGTATCAAATGAAAAGAATAACTTATTATTAGGCTGTACAGGATTTGAGATGCAGTTTACAAGGTTTCCTTGGCACATCTGGGTGAACATATTTCTATTCTATTGTTGTCAGAAATTAAACATATAACATTGTACTTGCAGTCATTTAACATTTGTAGGACCTTCAGAGTTTGGCAGTAAAGGTCATCAGCTGTTTGATTCTTCATGGGAACTAAGGCAGCTATTTTTTTATATTTTGAAAATAAAGATATTATCATGAATGCTTGAATAGTATTAGCTTGTTGATTGGCATTTTCTGCTTTTCCTAGTTTTCCTTCCTTATAATTTAAACCCGGATTTCCATATATTTCATTTATAAGAAGGCAGATAAGTTTTTCATGGGGAGATAACATTTCATTCTTTTTTTGAAGGTACATAATGTGATTATTATTGGAAACACTACTTGGGCCCTTAAAAGCATTGGATAATTTTTTAATGTATACAGGATGAGGCAAAATTAAAATTTTTGAACTACGTATGAAACTATATGCAGCAGGATAGCAAAAATAAAATTTTGCTGCAAGAAGAAACTCTGTAGAATAAATGTGCTTAGATGATAATGTTAATTTTAGTTGTTCAATTATTACACTGAAGAGTAGTCTTATCACTGTCATCTTGAGAATATGCATCTTTTATCAAATGTATTACATTTTCTATTTTCTCGTTTGGTTTGACATCATTTGGTTTAAATGCAGCTAACGAACTCAACAAGCTATCAAATTTTGTCCATCGATCACATTTATTATGTTCTCCCAATATAAAATGGTAAGATTTGGTCTTTAACATCACAGAATCATGCAAAATTTCTACAGTTAAATCCTTATAAATTTTCATGGAAACAACAATACTAGGACACTGGTTATTGTCTAGCCTGTAACATAAGACGAAATTATCTGTTTTTATGTTAAGCCATCCATCACCAAGTTTCTTAGCATATGTTTCCTGAAAAATTTCAAAAGAATTAACGGTGTCATTCGCGCACCATTCTGCAAAATTTTGTTCATCTCTCAGTTTCAAGGCAGTTATCCGTTCAGATGGAGATTTTCTATTAGTAAATGGCTCATAAGAAAGGTAAGAAGGTTAATTAGGAAATATTGATGGATATGCATCATTGGTTAACTTCCAAATTTTCCTCGGTACGACCAACTCGCTACCGATGACTCTAACAATACGATCTTCTTTAATAATGAATTGCGAGCTAAAATGTTTTATGCAAACTACAGCAGTTGAACTGGGAATAAAATCTGCCCTATTAATGCTCTTTACCCATTGGTTTTTCTCGTTGCATCCTTCGGAAAAGTGAACGACGACACATAATTGTCTGTATTGTTGTAATTAGAATTGCAACCAGGGACGTAACATTTTCTTCCTTTGTCCATAATAATTAAACCAGTGTTTCCTAATGTGGGGCATAGGTTCCACGGGGGGGGGGGGGGGGGGTAAAATATTTAAAATTTAAGTTTCTTTAGTCAGCAACTTAATTTTTGAAAATTAAAAATTATGTATATGTTACATAGGGAGCATAAAAATTTAAAGGCTCAAGTGGGGCAAGGCACAAAAAAGGTTGGGAAACAATAAATTAAACGGAATGGAAAACAATCTATAGCTTAAAAAGTAAATACATTTCCAATCGGATGCATGCTACTTTACACTATCAGTATATATGAAATATTTATGAATTGCTTGTTTCATCTTTGATAATGAATAAGAAATTACTGCATTAGATTTATTTTACTTGTGTTTCAAAAGTACGGTAAAAATATGAGCCGTGAAATTTCGTTTTCTAATGCGACGACCCTTCGCTTTAGGCCTAAAAGGAGATCGACTAACACTAATTTGTACCCCTAATTCTAAAGAATCAAATGAAATTTTTTGGCTATGGTACTTAGATATGCATAAATGATTCACAAAAATAACTTAAATAACATTCATGCGAAAAACTTACTTCAATATTAGTTAATCCAGCGAAATCCTTCGAAAAACGCACACTCATAAACAATGAACGCAACACAGAAAGGAGGCTTTAGAATGTGACGTCATAGTCGTTGGAATTTCTGAGTCTTAAGGCCTGGTTAGATTACTGCGCAAGTCTTTTACGCACGGCCTCGTTTCTGTCTACTAAATTCCGTGGTCGACCTGGGCATGGTTGCACAGTTGTAGTAGTAGTCTTTGTACGTTTCCATTTTACGATAACATCTTTATGGTGGAACGTGCAACTTGTAACATCGCCGATATCTCACGAACAGATTTTCAGCAGCGATAACAGCCAATCACTTCACCATGTTCAAATTCAGTTAGCTTGCGCTCTTCTCCCATTTTAAATTTCTAGCAGTGGGATCAAAATTGTTAATTTTTCTTCCTTCTTTTATATTTGTCTGCGTGTAGAAATATTATGTCACTATTAAAATCCACCAAGCAGATTTTCTACTATTTACATATTCTAATTCAAATTTCAAATATACACTATTAAAGTATTTTAGTGTACGAATATTCTTGCTGTTGAGGATTCTTAATTTTCCTATTTCAAGGAAATATACTACAAATAATAAATACTCTAGGCTGTATTTGTAGAATTTCATGAAGAATCTTGAGCCTTCTCTACAAAAATAAGATATCTGTTGACTATTTCCACAGCCGAGACATTTTACACAAACACGCACAGAACACACATTTCATTAATTCACATAGAATTCTATCTTAACAATGTTTCTTCAGACAAAAATACTTTTTGCCACTCTACTTTATAACTTTTAGAAAGGAATTCATACCAAACGATTTTTTAATGCATTTCTTTTACGGTCAAAGATTATTTTTAAATTAATTTCTTTTATGGCCAAACGATTTTTTATCTAAATAATTTCTTATCTTAAAATATTATAATAATTCTACAAAAATATATATTTTTTATTCGTTACAAATATTCGTTATAATATAGTAAACCTGTGCAGAATTGTAGCAATACGTAACTTGTTAATAAACCTGTAAATAATATGATTTAAGTAATAATTTTTTTGTTATTTATAGTACCTAATTAGGTGTAATTTAAGTTATGCACATAATTGATAAATGTTTATGGCTATTTAGCAAATTATAGCCACTATACAATTCAATATAACTATTCAAAGATACAAGTTTAAAAAATGTCAACTTGTATACAACCCCTAATCTTTTTGCTTTTCCCATTGTTTTGCATATAAAATATGAATCAGTGCTTTGGATGATTCAAATAATAAAATATACTCCTTTAGTAAAGGCAAACAGAAGGAAGGAAACCCATTATTAATTTGGTGAGAACTTGCGAGTGAAAAAGTTTGTGTGTTATTCGTGTCTTTCTTTTTTGGCCTAGTTCTGTCATGTTTTTGTCAGCAAGGGTGTTTTGTATTGTTCTTATTATGTCTCTAGTACGCTCACTCGCATCTAAATTTTTGTAAATTTTTACAATTATATGTAAAAACTCTCTTTTTTCTTCTCTAGACATAAAAGAAAAATAAAACAATGTTAGAGGAGAACATGTGTTGCAAATCCATAGTACAATCATATACTGAAAGCCATCTATAGCTGATAAATGATTGCGGCAATGTGTACTTAATATTTACAATTTCGCATATGTCCATCAAAGCTTCTCTTAAGTCTCAAGACCATTTAAGATCATTGTGTATATCACTTTTGTGTGTATATAACTTTCTATGTGCATATCAAATGGTTTACAGAATTTCTTTGCAGCATTCTGAGCGTGATGACAAGTATCCCCTCCAATATCACTTAGTTTTGAGTTTAACTTCTAAGCCATTTTTTCTCCCTCGCATCACATTGCATGAATCTAACAAACCCGATATTAAATTATTCCAAGGAATATTTTTTTAAGTAGATAACTTAAAATAGTTTGGCGCAGTATAGCCAACTGTGGCTCTTGTGCCAGGAAAACAAAACAAACTCAAACTCAAACTCCAAGGAATATTGTTTTCCTGAAATATTTTAACAACTCCTTGAAATCTCGATTCACTAGTTCCTTTCACAATCGAAAAAGATGACAATTGCCTTGTTACTATTTCTCGATTTTCATTAGGAAAATTGATTAGAATTACAATTTTTACAATTTTAAAGTTACAATTTTTTTAATGTTGTTGCTAGTACTTTCATCTATATTTAAATAGAAGTAATTATTTCTCAAATCATCAAACAATTGTTCTCAAATCATCAAACAATTGTTCTTGAAATGTTTTAGCTACACCATGCTGTAATTTGTAACTGGCAGCAGTGCGATGCATTGTCATCTGGCCTAATACTTTTTTATCTTTCGCTAGAGCCTTCGTTAACTCCAAAATGTCAGGAGATAATGATTTCTCAGCAAGAAATGAAACCAACATAGCTTCAGAATTGACGGTACTATCACTGAATGATGTTAAGGGTTCGAGTAATGCTGGGGGAGATACACTCACTTTTCAAAATATGGGATGAATGCCATATGATAGATCTTTGCTGTTGCTACTACCTTTTTAATTATTATTTTATCAGTAATATATTAATACCTTAATTCTGTTATTACAATGGATATGTTTTATTTAAGTTTTCAAAGATAACTTTAGGTTCCTTTTACAGCGATACAGAATGCAATATATCAATATCTGTAATAATCTAAATTAAAGTTTATATATAAGCTCGTTATTACACAGAAAACAATGAGGTAAATTTTAAATTAACATATAAATATATAGGTTTTATTTTTCTTTAAAACTAACGTAAGTATATGAAGCAGGGTTGCATTTCATTCCGGGATGGTATAATTTCTGTGGGCCATCATAGCACCCCATGTTGGTATGACAGAAAATCTTGTTAATTTCGTGTTCCACAATCAATTGTGCCTGTGCACTGTATTTTTTAATCTTTGACACACAACGTATCGTCCATAAAAATCTTAACATATCTACTTCTGTAGATTCTTTCATATTTTTATTGGCCTTTTTTAATATTATAAAAGCTTCCTCTATTCGAGGATCTTCCTGATGTCTCTTTCTTTTAATGGAGGAGGCTCGAGGAGTTTCTGCAGGTGTAGATGCAGGCACATTGGACAGATCTGGCATCATTGTATCGAGATGCAGCACCTCATGTGCCAAACACTCCTCTTCTGTTGGTACTACATCCGACTGTTGGAATTCTGCATCAGTAAAATCCACAATACTCTATAAAAATTTTAAATTAATACCTTAATAAAGAAAGAATTTTATTAATTTTTCAGAAATTAATTATATATCGATAAAAATAAATATAATTTTAATATTACTCATTTCGATCCTTATTCATTATTGATGGAGGATTTAGTATCAGAAATAGTAATTGCAATACTGAAGGTAAATTTAAAATTTCTTCTGGCTTTTTGAATGAAACATAATGTTTTCAGAATTCCAGGTTATTTCTAGAATTCATGAGAATAAGATAATAAATTTGAAAAGTTGATAAAAACTACTAATACTATAATTTTTTTAATATCTAAAGGCAAATTATATATCATTGTTCTACAATCTTTCACTTTTTGTTCATAACAAAAATTTAATTAGCTACCTTTTATGCATTTTGAGTTGCTGAACAGGAAAATCACCCTTAAATTTCTCTCATGCCTCAGATTTTCTTGCAGTTTTACTGTTTACATATATAACACTACGGGACGTTATAATTACAGTATGTAAAATAAAAGAAAATTTGGGCAAAGAAATTAAATAGGCATGGGCATTCATAGGATGTTCTTGTTCAACTCAAAGCTGCTACCTCTCATCTTCCTGTCATAAATTATGTGATTGAGTGGTCAAAACCATTTCCAACTCTGTAAAATGTTCACTGTAGAATAATGATTCAGTTGGTAGTTAAAAAAAATCAACAGAGATTAGTACTTACACTTTGAGAATCTATGGTGGTGTTTGGCTCATCTTTATCAAGAAGGAACCTCATTCGATGGAAGGCAAATAATTTTGATACATACAATTCAGCTCTTAGAACAGTATAATTTGTGATTTCCAAGGAGAAAGTTGCATACAAATCTCACACACATAACAAAAAAGTTATATTATTTGAACTAACAAATTATATTTTTTATTTAATCTAGCTGTGATTGTATATCACCAATGATTCGTTTTAAAGAGATCAAATAAATGTCAGTGTAAGAACCTGCAATTTTGCAAGATGAGCTACAGCAAAATTTCTTTACATAATAATAGCTGGTTGTTTTAAGTCTTGTAACTCAAAACAAGTAGAGAATTGTAAAGCCTTATACTAAATAAAATATTAAAACATTTATTCACTGAGATATAAATGTAGAGAAATCAATTTACAGCAGAACAATTAAATTCGTGTTTTCATGGCCATTTATAAATTTTATTATGAGCACTGTTCTAAGTATAACTTAATATTTATTGAATTGTAATGAAAAATTTAAATAATACATACCTTTCCCTGTTACAATGGACTTCTTTCCTTTACTGCGTTGCGATCTTAATGATCCCAGTAAACTTGTCATCTTCTGCCTCGCTCCTTTTTCTTCTCGACCCAAAGCCGAAGAAATACTGGCCCATGCTTCATTTTTTTTTTTATTTTTTGAATAGTGATATAGATGTTTTGGATTCCATAATAATTCGTGCTCAGTGTATGCGTCAATTAGTTGCAGACAATCGTCGTTCGACCACTCCATTTCATAAGATACGACTGATTAAAAAAAACACGATGACTAGGCAGCGGACTATCTCAAACAACAACACGCACAGGAACGACAGATGTACATGTACACATCTGAATACGCATGCGCTGAGAATTTCTTTGATATGGGGCAAAAAACCGACAATCCTCTTAGCGCGTTCGCGGCATTCGTTGATTCTCGCGAAAGACCGCGCAGGACGAGAGCGACTGCGAGAAATGCTTTACACACTTGAATAGGTTTGGTTTGGTGGAGTTTACTGGCGCAAAAACCATTTTTGATTATGCTGCGCCAAACATATGGTGTTGGATAAAATCTTAGTATAGGGCAGGGATGGGCAAACCTTTTCGGTCGCGGGCAAAAAATCGAAAAAAAAAAAGTTTGGCGGGCCGAGATAAATTTTTTTTAAATTTTAAAAACAATATACAAGTATTACAATTTAAATATGTTAAGGAGATGAATGAAATTACGATTTCATTTTTAAAAGTTCCTTATATTGAGGTTCGAAGTGAGATGTACTGATTCTAAGACACGAGGCTAAATGCTCATCTGTCAGTCTACTTCTGAAATAATTCTTTCTAAGGTTCATAGTTGAAAACACTTGTTCACATATATAAGATGAAGCAAACATCGCTCTGATTTTCTGGGCGTGAGATATTAAATTTGGGAAACTTACTTTCGATAATGATTTGTAAAACTCTAACTTTGGCATATTTAGAAATGAGTGCTTGAGATGATTGTTAGATTGCAACTCAATTAATTCAAGCTGCAAATATGACCTCACTGCTTCACAATTTACGTTGAAATGCATGGTAAAAATATCAAATTCTGTTTGAATGGCGCTGAAATCTTGAAATCTGCGTTCGAACTCAAAATGCAGTTTTTTCAAGCCATTTTCATAATTCTTAAGCTTCTCTTCATTTACTGAGGGTATTGAATTTAACCTCGAGAAATGAGACAAGTCGTTCTTAGCTAGCTACCCAGCAAACAGATTAAGTTTTAGTTTAAAAGCTTTGAGATGGGCCCAGATATCGTCGATAAATTGATTTTTCCCTTGCATCTTGACATTCAAGTTGTTCATATGACAAAGAAGATCTGTGAAAAATGCAAAGTCCGAAAGCCATTCTGTATCTTCTAACATTTCGCACTCCGTAGATCACTGTTTCTCGTGGAAGAACGACACAATGTCGTCTTTCAGCTGCCAAACTCGCTCGAAAACACATTCTGCACTAAACCACCTTACTTTCGTGTAATGCAGTCCATCAGAGTATTCAGATTGCACGGACTGAAGAAAATCTCGAAATTGCCTGTGAGTAAGCCCACGAGATCGAATAGTATTTACAAGCTTGACGACTGCATCAAGCACGGGTTTCATATTCAATGCAGATTTACACAGAACATTTTGATGTATAACACAATGTAGAAAAACAACATTGTTCCCGTTATAGTTTTGATGAAAGAGTCCAAGAAATCCAGATTTTTTTGCTGTCATATTTGGTGCTCCATCGGTCGTATTATTACATATATTTGTTATAGGCACTTTCAAAGTTAAAAGCCCTTCCTGAAATTCACGAAAAATATCACATCCCTTTGTAGTTCCCTTTAAAGAACGCATGCACGCCAGTTCCTCGGTAATTTCAAAGTTCTCATCAACACCTCTTATAAATAATACTAATTGAGCAGTATCATTTATATCAGTGCTTTCATCCATAGCTATGGAGCAAAATTTAAACTGGCCAATCTTTGACTCTAATTGTGATGTCAAATTTTTATCGATGGCTTCGATTCTAGAAGTTACCGTTTTTCGAGATAAGCTTACAGTCTGAAAATTATTTTTCTTGTCTGGACATAAAAACATCACAAACTTGGAGCATGCATTGTTTAACGAACTCCCCATCACTGAGAGCTTTATTATTTTTAGCGATATTGTATGCTACAATGTAACTTGCATGTGTAGCTGCTTCTTGGATAGTATTTACCTTCTTGAAAAAATTTTGTCGGCCTGATAATTTTTTAGAAAGACTTTCTACATTTTGTTTTCTTTCATATTCGGAAATTGCTTCGTAATTGGAATTCTTATGCTTAGATGTTAAATGACGGGAAATGTTATATTCTTTGAAGACTGCTACAGCTTCATTGCAGATGAGACACACTGGTTTATCTTTAACAACTGAAAAAAAAATATTTCCAGGTCCATTCATCATTAAAAGCATGGCACTCTGAATCAACTTTACGTTTTTTAGTAGCCATTTTGGAGTTGAAATATTTTACGAATAACCCAAACAAGCACTAACTACGCTATACTTTTAATACTTTCACCACTATTCACAATGATGCTATATGTCCGCAATCTTTCCATACGCAATCAATAATATTAAAATTCGAGCCAAAAGAAAAAGCTGCTGGCTGGAGCTTAAAATGCGCAGTCAGTCACATGTGCAGAAACACATCGTTGCGATGTGGTTGAATGCAAAGAACAATGATTTTTAACAGAAATGAAACCGGAAATACTATCAATAAATCAAATAAAAAAGAACATTACAACCAGAGGGTGCGAGCGAAAGGCAGACGCACTGGCGGCAACACTGTCTGTGCTCGCTATTTCCGTCGATTTATGTTTTGTAGAACAAAAATAGAGAAAGTAAAAAGATCATCAGTCCTTTGTAAAAAAGTAAGAAAAAATATAATATTTAAACAAAGTAGAAAAGGAGATGGATATATAATATATAAATCATATTTTCTTTTAATGTCCGTCGGACCGGCTAATTAAAATTATATCCGCGGGCCGGATAAAACCTTCCGGCGGGCCGTAGTTTGCCCATGTCTGGTATAGGGGTTCAGTTAAAGGAGTCTGCCATACGTTATGACGCGTTAATTTGTAAAGTCTACAAAAAAATTGCAACATGGAGAAAGTGACATTAAAAACATGGTAAAAATTCAGATCAAAAAGTAAAAACCGATCATTTTTTTAAAAAAATAAAAAGTTGTGGATGAGGATCTATGTAAAGGATGTCCTTAAGGGTGATATAGGATAAGTGGAAACAACGGATGCGTTGATGATTAAATTGTTGACATTCAGTAAGAACGTGGAGAACAGTCATTTGGCATTGGCATGCTGTACAAAGAGGTGCGGGTTCCCCCAATAACAGATGCCTATGCTTGAATCGAGTGTGTCCGATTCTTAATCTGGTAAGAACTGTGTCGAGCTTTCTGATAGGTAAACTAGGCCAACAATCGATTAGACGTTTAATTGATTGAAGTTTATTTGTGTTTTTAAGATCCCATTGAGCTTGACATTTTGAGAGGAGGATGGATTTAACATATTTTTTGACGCCGTTGACAGGGACAGGAGAGTTTAAATTGTTGGTGGCAGACCTTGCAGGATTGTCAGCTAGTTCATTGCCAGATATACCAACGTGAGAGGGAATCCTTTAGTACTAAGACGATCGTGTAATTCAAGAATATTGAATGTCAATGGGTGACTGAACCGATTGAGTGAAGTCATGGATTCTAGGGCACTTAATGAATCTGAATAAATGATGTAATTATCAGGTGGACCACTAGAAATTTGAGACAACGCATGTAGAATGGCAGTGATTTCTGCAGTAAAAATAGAGCATGATGGGGAAGTTGAAATGAGAGGGTAGAATTGATAAAAACACAGGCAAATGAAGTGCAAGATGAGCATTTTGAGCCATTTGTAAAAATAGGAATGAAGTTTTCGTAAACTTTACGATGGTCTGCAAAGAGTTGCTGATAAATTTCAGGGGCCGTATTAGCTTTGTCAAAGGTTTTAAAAAGTTTGATCCATGTGAATTCTATGGAGTGAGATGGTATTTTATGGTAGGCACCTCTTGTACATTGTCTAGATTAAAATAATTAAGAAATTCTGATACTCTAGTGAAAAATGAAGGAATAACTGATGATCTGGCCCTTTGCAAGCGAAGTATAAGTTGACCTTGCTTGTGTGTATGAAAAGGATGTCAGGATGAGATAAAATTTTAAAATAGAAATGAAGAGTCAACATTGTACGTCGATAATCAAGAGAAGGTTCACAATATTCGACATACAAACTTTCAACAGGTGAAGTGCGAAAAGCGCCACTGCAAAGTCTTAGAGCAGAGTGATGGACGGGATCTAATTTCTTTAACACACTCTGTCGTGACGAGCCGTATATCACACATCCGTAATCCATCTTGGTAAGTATGGATGCTCTGTATACTCTGAGCAAAGATGTCCGTGAAGCACCCCAGGAGGTGTTTGAAAGAACTTTCAGTATATTTAGGGCCTTATCAAGCGTTTTGCGTAATCTCATTACATGGGGATGAAAGGTGTTTTTTTGTCGAAGATTACTCCTAAAAATTTGACTTCACTGACGACATTGATGAGTTGGCCTTCCAACTTAATCTCAGGTTCTGGATGGAGACGACGTTTGCGACAGAAGTAAACGCATGATGTTTTGGTAGTAGAAAAGGTGAATCCATTAAAAACAGACCATTGTTGAATTTTGTACACGGCTAATTGGAGTTGTCATTCTATTAAAGCCATATTATCCCTTGTACAAGAAATGTTCAGGTCGTCGACATAAAGAAAGCCCTTCACAGAGAGTGGAAGTTGTTGCAAAATACAATTGAGTTTTAGAGTAAAAAGCGTGACACTCAGAACACTGCCCTGAGGAACGCCCTCCTCTTGAACAAAATAATCTGATAACTGGCTTCCAATTCTGACTCTAAATTGTCGAAGTTTTAAGAAATTTTGAATGAATATAAGCAGATTACCTCGGAGATTACAGTTATATAGATCACGAAGAATACCATATCTCCAAGCACGATCGTAAGCTTTTTCAATGTCCAAGAAAATTGTTACGGCGTGATGTCTGCGTATAAATGCATTTCGAATTTCTGTTTCCAGTGCAAGGAGGTTGTCAGTTGTAGAACGTCCCTGTCTGAACCCGCTTTGAAAGGGACTGAAAAAATTATTGTTTTCCAAATAATATATTAATCTTTTATTCACCATTTTTTCAAGAATTTTGCAAATGCAATTTGTGAGAGCAATCGGTCGGTAGTTGCATGGGTTTGATGAATCTTTTCCAGGCTTAAGAACAGGTATTATAATGGCCTGTTGCCAGGATGGTGGAAAAGAGTGTTCGCGCCAAATTCTGTTGTACAGAAAGAGAATGTTATGCAAAGACTCGCTGGACAGATGCTGTATCATAGCGTAGATGATGTTATCGGGACCTGGAGATGATTTATGTATTTCGGAAAGACTTCTTTTTAGTTCAAAGAAGGTGAAATCTCTATTGTGAGGTGTGTAGGGAGAAAAATTAAGTTTCTGCTTTTCTGATGTAAATTTATGATGTAGAAAAGAAACTGAATAGTTATTACTTTTAGTAGTGCTGGCTAATTCTGAAGCAATGCAGTTTGCAATATCTCGTAAGGATGTAACAGGAATACCATTATTATAAAGAATTCGAATATTTGAAGATCTGAAGATGCCACAAGTTTTTTTCACCCTTTCTCATAGTTTTTTGCTGGATATTGTTGAGTTGATGCTACTAATATATTTCCCCCATGATTCCCGTTTACTGCGTCTTTGAATCCTTCTTGAGATGGCTTTGGCCTGCTTATAACAAATTAAGTTTGCGGTAGTTGGACTTCTGCTGGGTCCAAGCTTTTCTTTGTTTCTTTTTTGCCTCACGGCAATCTGAGTTCCACCAAACCTTACTTTGTTTTTTGAAAGTGTTTGAGGTTTTAGGAATTGAGTAGTCGGCTGCCGCAATTAAAGCTGCAGTAACATTTTTCACAGCGGTATCAATGCTATTGTTGGAAATCATTTCTTTAGATATTTTAGCAGAAGAACAGAATTTACACCAGTTGGCCGTTTTAAAATTATATCTTAATGCTGAATGGATAGTGGAGTTTTGTCGTCTGCAA
>BGPR01010231.1:0-53437 GCA_013235015.1 Araneus ventricosus | reverse complement strand
AAAAAAAAAAAAAAAAAAAAAAAAAAACATTTATTCATTGTCCTTTCTCCACCCGATTAGCACAGCGATCAATTTCCAAGAATTCGCGAATATGGAAAATGACTCATTAAAATATCGAGATTCAAAGGAATTGCATCAAATTGAAACATTTTCATGTCGTGCATAATTAATGTTGAATTAAATCTAAGTGCAACTTAACAATTGACATTGGTAGAGAGTGATGATTTTTCCCTCTGAATACCGCCAGAAAGTCATTTTTGGTTTAATTGTGTTTGATTTGCTGAACGGAACATATATGTTTTAAGGATTCTATAATTGCACGGAGCTTAGTTAGTTTTTCAGTGGGTTCAATGGGGGCGGGGGGAGAGGTTTCTACAAATTACGTTTTTTAACTTTTTATATTGTTTCACGACTTTTTGAAATTAGAGATTAATTATTAAATTATTAATCTATTATGTTAGCGAAATAATAATTTGTTATTATAAAAAGCTTTTAACCTTATCAGTGACTGTGTTCACACTTTTGCTAGTCAAAAACACCACATTTAACTGCGTCTCATACATACACAAAAGAGGACAATTTGTTACAAAGTTTGTTTAAAACATGGCTTAAGAGTTTTGCAAGACAAAATTTATCAAATTAACTATATATGCCTGATCTTGTACACTTTGTTGTTGAAAAAGGCAGAAGATACTTTATATTAAATTGACAATTTCTTTATTCGCATTTCAATTTTAATAATGCTTGAAAGAGTAAAATCCATCTGTTGAAGAAAAGGTAAATTAGTTAAAAAATATGCTTAAATGCAAATATTAGTAGTTTTTATTTCTGTTAAGTATGTATTCTGAGATAACTGAAAAGAAAATTGATATTTTTATATAAACCAAGAAAATATTGAAAAATAAAACAATTCACTTAACGTTAATGCAAACATTATTGACAACTTGTAAAAATACTGATTGGCATTCTATGTCAAATTTTAGGTTTTGTGTTATACATTTAAAAAAGTGTTTATATTTGGATGAATTTTTATTCATTACACAAAAGTTTTTTAAAAATATGGAGGAAAATTTAACAGTCATAATGAATTTACAATATCACTTTTTTTTTATCATTAAAAAGATTTCGTACTTAATAAATGATCAAATAGATTTGTAAAGAAAAAAAAAAAAGAGTTTCAGAAAATCCATGTTTTCCTATTTGCAACGCTTCCTTCGCTTGAAACTTTAAACCGCAAATGACCATCACTGGCCTTCCTTTCTTTCTTTCTTGACAACTGATAGTGCAACAGCAGGAGTCCACTTCTTGGAATTTCTGAAGGAAGGGACATTCCATTCTTCTTGCGTGATCGTAAAATCACTCAGGGCTTTGAGGCAGTAGAATTCTTATACCAGCCGGGTTCAGAGAGTTAAACAAAGCTTATATAACACATTGAGTAGAAGTAAAACAATTATTTTCTTTGGATTAGATTTGCTTTCTAAAAATAACGTCCCATTTTGGAACTACTTGACAGGGACCTGTAGGGGCCCTTAAGAAATTCAAGATTCATTGCGTCCATTCCCCACCCTTAATGAAGAGGAAAGCCATTATAAGTTTGTCGTTATATGCATAACTTAAAAACTGTTTATATAAAGATTAAATTAAAATTAATATAAACCTCTGGTTTAGAAGGGGAAATGGGGCCCAGAAATTTGCATTGCCTAAGGGCCCCTACAGAGCTTAATATGGCCCTGACTAAGGGTTTACGAAAATTTTTCACGTAGCCTGCAATCATATTCTATGATATCCCCATGTTTTTTTCTTCTTTTTTCCCCTCCGAATTTGGATCCGCAACAAGCATTTTAGGAAGAAACGGGATCGTAAAAAAATTTTCCATTTGAAAAGTGTTAGCGAGAACAAAAATAATTTAAGATAAGACAAAGCTAATAAAGTAGAGAATTTTTTTGCTAAAATTTATTATATCATAATAATATAATTTAATAATTATTAAATAATAATAAATTTTGTCACATTTTAAATTAATCAATTTTTCAGTCTGAAATTATTTTAAGAACATGCTTCTTGATTGTCAGATACTCTTGGACTTAATATATGTAAATACCAAATAATATGAAGAGAAAAAACTGCAGCCTTGGCCATGATAGATCTGTAAGATTACAATTGAGGTTTCAGTTTTGAGATGAGTGATTAAAGTCAAAACTTCTAAATCCTTCCCTAAATCTGATTTATGGCCACGCAGGAAAAAGAATATGTTAACATCAAGTTGAACTCATGAATCTACATTTTAAAAGCTGAAAAGCTTCCTTCGTCAAACTCTTTTTAATATTAATAAAAAAAAAGTCAAAAAACTTTTTTCATTGCTTTTAGACTCTCTCTCTCAAATCTTTTAAAATTTAAATCATGACATAAAAAAACTACATCCAATAAAAATTATTCTTAATTAAATCGGCTGTTTTAATACTTAATTACTGAGCCCAAATTTCTAGCCTAATAAAGATTACATTTAAATGTAGCTGGAAATGAATGAAATTTAAAATATAATTCATCTTCACTTCTTTTCTTTTTAAAAAAAATTTCATACCCATATTTTAGTTAATTTTATGCTCTTGAATTGCTTATGTTCAATTTTTGAATGAAAAGTGTTAAATTCTTATCTTAAATTCTATCTTAACGGGAACATTTTCAGTGATTACCAAGTCGAGATTCGTATGAATTGTGCTTTAGTCTCGGTGCCTTAACTGCCGAGAAATTCTCAAAGACATAATCCCAGTGGCAGAATCACCGCGACGCTGCGTCGTACGTCGCAGATTTTGGACAGTGTCTGCAGACTATTTTGTAATGAAGTTTATCATGTGCTCATAAAATAAATCCCATCATGAAAAATATCAAAGTTATTAATCACACTTTCAAAAGAACTTAATAATTATTATATAACGCACATTGCTAAAAATATAATCCTCCCCCCCCCCCCCCGCTTCTTTCTTCCCTATGCTGAATATGGGCTTCCCTAGTTGACATAGTGACTGCGATTTGACCTTGAAGTACGCTAAGTGCCTCATATCGGTATTGGTCATGGCCGATGTTTTTTACGCGTCTCTTCCCGATACGTTTCTGACACTGAGCTTTTGGTTTCTGGAATTAACACGTGGTTTTTACTTTGAGATGGTGTGTGTATAGATAAAATTCGTTGTTTCGATTGCGATGCTACATTATTACGATTCGCATAATTTACGCCAACTGAAAATAAACCTCTGAAGTTTCGATCGATCTCTACGGCTGCAATTCAATCATTTTTACTTTCTCGTATACGAAGTATACAATGAGAAAGTATTGTAATCGTCAAAAAATTCAAACTCGAGATTTTGACGAATCTCCACGTTTTAGACCTCCCTGATTCCGAAAAACACAATTTTGGAATTATGTCTGTCTGTGTGTGTGTCTGTGAACATGATAACTCGAAAACTATTAGAGCTACGGGGATGAAATTTGGTATGTGGTCTTTACACACGATTTGCAGGTTTCTATCAAATTTTGGACAAAATCCGTCCACGGGAAGTCTGTCTGTCTGTATGTTTGAGGTCATGCGAACGCTATAACTCAAAAACTTGAAAAGCCAGATGGATAAAATTTTATACACAGTTTTATTGTCATGAATGTAGGTCCGTATAAAATTTTGGGCCAAATCCGTCAAAAGGTTGACTGTCTGCCGGTCTGTATAATCGCATACTTGTTCAGTTTTGAAACTAACTCCCTGCGCATGCCTACTGGTGGCAATGCCTGTGCAAGGAAGGGACGCTCTGAAACTTGGCACTTTGCCAAAAACCAATTCTGGAGTGATTTTTGTAAGGAAGCAAACATTTAGGGAGTCTCGCCAAGTCCTGTTGCGCAAAAGAATGAGCAGAGGATTTGAATTTGTTTTGATCCTTCAAACCACACGTGGTTCCAACTTTGGTTTACTTGCGACGGAAGTTTATTTGACGTCTTTTATTATTCTAGTTTTCTCTACATGTGTTAGGAGTATACGAGAAAGTTTAGGGGAGACCACTCCCGCTGGTTTAAAAACGGGAGCGAAAAAAGAACCAATTCTGAAATTGATAAAGATGAAGAACAGAGTCCAAGCCAAAATTGTCCCAATTTTAAACGTTCTAAGTATCAGTTAAGAAATATAGTATTCATTATTATACAGACTTTCAAAATGTGTCTACATATGTGCAAATGCAAAATTCCATAAAATCGAAAGTTGTATCAAGAATTTTAGAGGATGACAGCTCTATTCTTCCTTGTTTTAAATAATAAACAATGATACTATGAAATTTTATATATGCATAGTTGCAGAACAATTTATCAGTTTGCATACAAAGCATTAAAATGCATATCAGGATAAATGTGCGAATAAGTTTCAAAGTTTTTGTTTCGTAAAAAAAGCAATTATTTATTGCATTTTAAATTAAAAACATACAAGAAAGACATTTTTTGACATGCTTAATTTTTTTTAACAATAAACAAGAGGCATAAATTTTTAAATAACATTTAACATATTGAAGAATATTTCATGTATATGAGCTAGTGATGTATTGTTTTCAAAAAATCACCAAAACAGAAAGACACCAAGTGCTGTGTTTAAAACAGAAAAGTACCCAAATATAATTTTCTGCATAGGTATTTGTATAGTTTGCTTAATATTACTTCTGAAACAAATTGATACTTCATTACTGTTAATTATCTTCCCAAAGAAAGGATTAATCTTCATATTCTTTTGTTTATTAATTTATACAATTAGATTATACAAATAATACAGATGTTATATGGTTTATAATTTATATTTATCGTATTTTAAAAGTTGTAAGTTGATATAAGTATTTGAAAAAAGAAAGCAAAATATTTATAGTCCCATACTATTCTGCAGAATATTTTTAAGAGACCCAAAGACTCTTGCAGACTATTGAAAAGTATTCTGCCACTGGGGACATAATTCAGCATTGTTCAAGTTGACGTTCAGTATTTCTTTCAACAACTCGGAATCTCTCTCTAATAAATAGTTTTCAGAATTTTTTATGAATTTGCGATATTTTTCAAAAGAAAAAAAATCTTTTGAAATTATTTTCAAATGGTTATAAATAGGCTCAATTATCAGGTCGTTTATTTAAAAAACAATAGTTAGACTTTCCGCATTTTCTGGTCTCTAAGTTTTCCTTAAGAGTTTTGATACTCATAGATATTTCTATGACAGAAAAGCTACATTTTCTCTAGGAGTGTACAGGCAACGAATTGAACGTGATATTGAATTTTGGAATACAAAAATGGTGCAGAAGTTAAAAGACTTCTTTTATGACTGCATGATGCCAGAGCTCGTAGACCCAAGATAATGGAAATATGGGATCCTCAGAGCATTTTAAATGCACAGGAAAAGATAAAACAAACAGTAAATATAGATCTGAAAAGTTATTAATTATAATTAAATTTATATTTCAGTATAATTTTTTACTTTATAATTCAATATAGAATTTTATAAATATTTTAATATAATAATATAACATCATTTCAATAATAAATGGGACGCATTTGCTTTAAATTTCTTAAAATATTTTAATAGACCAAAAATTTCTAAAATTGTGCTATTTTTTCCCTCTAAAATTTAGTTAATATAGCAATTTTTTATTTCAGAAGAATGGAATAGTGCATCTAAGCATTTATTTTGAGGAATTTATCAATCATAAAAACAGTCATTGTATATAAATATTAAAAAAAAATATATCCATAGTTACCACTATAACCTTTGTGTGAAATTGGTTCCATATTTTTCAGTAAAATTACTTGTTTCCTATACATTCCGCAAACTGTGATGATGATAATCACATATCATAATAATTTTTATCTTTAACTTTAAAATTCATATAGTGTATTAATTTTACTTTCAAAACTAGGTAGAAACTGATAATCAAAACATTTCCTTTATTTGTAACTATATGTAATGTATTTGAACCGCCTTGGAAAAGTTTTTTGAGGTAGGCCCGGTCTCTTCCACCTCGAATTATCGAGACACTACTATATAAATATATTTACACATTATTATAGAAAAAAAACTATCAATATAGAAAAATTTTAAATATCTATAGAAGTTTTTCTTCGTGAACATTCAACAAATCCAGAGCCAAAGTTCGTGCTTCTGCTCCGAGTTGTTAATCTGAAAGACTTCTGAAGCTTTTTTGGAGACAAACAAGAGTTATGATACTCGCCCTGAGTAAATCCCCAAAGGGATTTATCAGAATATGTTAAATTCAAATAATAATTTCTAGTAATTGGTGGTTTAAACTTAGTAAGTTTTAATGACTCATTCCCTTCATTTTAGAAGGTTATTCACAAGGATAACAGAAATTAATTAACACATATTGCAAAGCACAAATATCATACGGAATTCTTTATTAGTTTCTTTAATAATAAACAGAGAAAAATTATAACAGAAAAAGAATATGAAAATTTACGTAGATATGTATTTCAAACTAATTTTAAAGACATAAAAATCATTTAAAGTGACATTAGATAGACGTCGATGATAATTACAAATGTCCCATGTTTAAGTAAAATTAAAAACGCTGTTTCATTCATTGGTATATGAATGAGAATGCTTAAAAATTCATGTAGGAATGAAAATTATTTTGTAATTGTTCCTGAAAGATATGAAAAAGTAGATACCTATCAAAATCACGAAGTTTAAATTTGAATTACACATGAAACAAAACATCCTTACAAAATTTTGAATACGAGATGTAATTCATTATGAGCTGTTCACGCATAACCAAGTATCACATACTAGAATATTTTATAGCCGCACCCACCCCCTCAAAAAAAAATACGCCCATTTACTAATTGCCAAGAAGGAAAGATTTGTTTTCTATTTTAAATGCAAAAGAACAACAGCCCATAGAGACTTGCAGCGATAACGCGCCAAATATATCGTCGGTAGGGTCCAGTTCCTTTGAGCTATTGATGACATTTCTTTTCTCTCCCTCCTCACAGTCCCTCTCCCAAACAGTCATAAATTATATACTGCAATATTGGTTTAACTTTTTGGCACACAGGAGGCGCTTGCTGTACTTCGGAGTTCAGATTTATTTCTTAAGCTGCCTTAAGAGAAAAGAAAGGGAAGAAGAAAAAAAAAAAAAAAAAAAAAACAGATACCGGATCAAAATTAATCATTCCTTTCACAACGTGAAGAGAAAATTGAACTTTGGCTTCCACCAGGGTTAGACATTGAAGAGTTCATTCGTGTGTTTTAGCAGCTTATTTGGGATCTGACAGAGAAGCTGTTGATTTGGGATGCAACCATCAGCAAATGAGGTTTTCAGAACAACAAACTTTAAGAAAAATAGATGATATATTGCCCATTCCTCAACAACTACCAGTGAAACAATGAAAAATTTATTTTTTCCCACTTAAAAAAACAAAATACTTAAAAAGTTACATCTTCAAAGAAGCAGAAAGATTATAGCAAATTGTAAATTCAATATTTTTTCAAAAAGAATTTAGAATTTTTAAAATAAAGTATATATTTTTCAAATAATTCTTTAAATTTGCTTTATCAGAAATGGTAAATTAGGACTCATTTAAAAACAAACATGAAAACTTTTTTGTGCAGCCAATTTTTCTTTTTTAAATAAAGTGTAATTTTCTTTAGATGATTCTTAAAATTTGCTTTATTAGAAATAGAAAATTAGGGCTTATTTAAATACAAACATGAAACCTCTGAAGAAACTTTTAACCCTCTTTAACTTTTTTAGCCAATTTCCATTGGAACAGAGGGTGATTGCTGTTGAGAGGTTTCACTGCATCATAATTATAACATGATTTGAAAATAAAAATGTAATATCAAGAAATCCTCTTCAAATGAAAAAAATATTTTACTCACTTTCAATCACATCATTTGTGTCGTTGTAACTTCTGGCTCAGCTGGCTGCAGATTGGTGAAGATGAGGCTGAAAGAATAATGAGCATTCATAAGCAACCAATCAGCTGAAGTTGGATAACTCAAGCATATAATTATGTACAAGACAGTATTTTATTTAAACTGAATAAACAATAATTTGAAAGATGGCCCTGCTAAATTTGGATTGAAATTGTATTTCAGACTGCAGCGTGATAATGATACCAAGCTTAAAAGATTAATGGCATATCAGCTGTGAATCGTTGTTTACAAGCAATTCAAAACAGCCCTTATTCTCCTCGATATCACTGCCACATCCCAAACATGCTCAGCAAGAACATCAGGTCTCAAGTAAAAATAACATAAAACTTGTAGAAGAGAAAGATTTTGCCAAAACAATTAAAATGTAATGGCTTAAATATCTCATGAATGGGAAGCAGACATTAAAACATTAGTAAGACCATATACTGAATATGAATGCCTTTTATTTTTATTTCTATATATTACTCTCAATTTTTTCAGTTTACTTAATAGAGTATTCCCTTCATAGCAGGTGTTTATATGTAAATTAAAATTTTATTTTTTTATGGTAACTAATTGCCCTTCAAAAGAGTACTTTTTCCAGCCCATTTGGTGTAACAAAACCTCATGACTTTGTATTTTAGAATGGTTACATTAATAAAGTATATCTGCTTAAGAGTTTTTGTTACTTTCTTTATATATTTTGATTTAAAAAAAGTGCCTTTTAAAAAAAGTGTAATCTCAATTTTGGTAGTCACCGTAAACAATTTTTACTATCTTGCTTTTGAAAAATAAAAATATACCATGATTACATAATAATATCTTGAAAAAGGGGAGGGATCATACACAACAGCAGTTCATCTATACCAGTGGTGCGCAAACTATTTTCATTTCCAGCCCCCTCCTTTATGTAAAAAATTTCTGCAACCCCTCAGTGGTTGCAACCATGTATTTTCAAGGAAAGACTTATATTTTTTATTATAAAATATATTTCTTTAAATTTAGCGACCCACAAACATTTTCTCACAACCCCCAGAGGAGTCCCGACCCATGGTTTGCACGCCACTGATCTAAGCAAATTATTACAACCAGTATTAAGCATTTTCAAGCACAGCACCAATCTGATGAGAGATAAATGAACATATCTGAAAAAGAACTTGGTTGGTCGATAGATACTGTGACAAATTCGTCTTGTGGGTGTACGTGAATGCAGTCCAATAAGCAGGATTACAAAAATAAAGCTCTTTATTTTACAGGTATTCTAAGCAAAGAAACATAACACAAATATTAAAACAGCACTTGTAAAAATTCACAACCATTAAATCTCAACACAGCACTCAAAGGTTTCTTATTAGCTCACCAGCTTGCTTGCAGATCAAAATCCAACTGAACTTCTTGGCTTGAGAGCTTGCCTTTTATACTTTTCAACAGGAAGTGACTTCATTACACAGGAAGTGACATAATCTCTAGAAAGTACACGAAATCAGTAGAAATATGTTGAAAGTTCGAGGTCCTTCTAGAGAATTCCACTTGTCGCCAAAGTCGCCAAGATTAGCATCTCAGGGAAACGAATTTATAGCTTTGTAACAATACATTCAAACTCATTAACATGTGATTTTTGCTTCTTGTGATATGACCTCTGATATAGAAGTCATTATTGATGTTGCAATTCTTTGGTTTTTTGGTCTTGAACAAAAACCAGTAACAAAATTCCTTCATTAGATTGCTGTGGAAATACAAATTTATATAGTCTTTAAGCATCAAAACTGGTCATTCAGATGATACATAAATTTATTATAATACTTGAACATTATGTAATTATCATGAAAATGAAAATAATTCTTTTTAAGGATTTTTTTAAAAAAAAGTTGTTGATTCAAGCAAAATAATCAACAATATTCTTATGATTTTCCTTTAGGCAAACAAAAAGTTATGAAATGAGTTATTTCATTTTTAATCTCTAAAAGTAAACACGTGTCAAAAAGTTCAAAAAATTTAAGTTATTCAGATGCCTTTTTAAAATATATTTTTTGCCAAAAAAAGATTTATTTACAGTAAAGAAAAAATCAATTATAAGTGCAAATGAATTTCATTTTAAATTAATTTTTCACAAGACAGAATAAACATAGAGAAAAAAATAATTTCATTTATATACACAGAGAAAGAGTAAACACATTTCTAATGGAAAGTTTCATGAAAAATTGTTTATATAAATTGTTATAAAAATTGTTTTGGCATATCATGAATTTATTTCTTTTTTTCAGATACTGAAACAACATTTTGATCATCATTTTACGCTTGGAAACATATAAAGTATATTGGAGGACATGTCAATATTCATATGAAATACCCATATGCAATTACCATAGTGTGCAAAAGGTAACTTGAACAGGTTGCATACTCAAATTTGTAGGAAAAAGTAAACACTTTATAAGCACCTTAAGGGAAAAAGTAAGGACTCGCAAAATCTTTAATGCCGATGATCATCTTATTTCTTCTTTTAACTTAACAGGATTTAAGTAATAAAATATACAGGAGAGAAATTTACTACCTATCCTGCTGTCATGACTAGAATATATTCTCATTAACTTGTTACAGGAAAAAATTTCTACATGCAGAAAAATAAACCAAAAATACTTATGCAACAAGATTTTGAGGTACAAAATTAGAATGCTAAATCATTAATTTCAATTACTTTTGTACATAAAATAATTCTTGCTCGAAAACTTATAACTTCTTTTTAAAAATGAGTTTTTAAGCACCATGATAAAAAATAAGCACTTTATACAAACTTTGAATAAAAAGTAAGCAGTGTTTAGCACTTTTCATGACCGTACGCACCCTGTTGAATATAACAAACAATGATATTAGAAATTTAGTAACATTTAATACTCCTAGTACCACTTTCAGATGGTATTTGGAAAATACTCAACTGAAATCAAACAAAAAAGAAATTTTGTATCGTTAACACAAGTTTAACATTCCTGCTATTACTAAAACAAAAAATTATGATAATGTGTATACATTTGTCCAGGAGATAATTTACATCATATTTAATGTACACAATTCATACAAGGAAAATGATGCATGTTTAGCATAAAGAGATTACAAAAACTACTACTGCAGAAATATGCAGAGATAGCTTAAAGGCAATTGGGTTAATCTGGAGTCTATGGTGTCGACTTACTTGGTTCCTTTTAGGATCTGCAACTCTTTGCAGCCAAGAACAGAGAGAACATTTGCTTTGGTTGCACAATGTTGTTTTTAACAAGTGACAGGTGCACATGTGCAGAAATTAATTCCTTTATCAGTGTTTTGCATGTTTTGATATATCGCACCTCGTTTTGATTTGACTGTTTTGTTCATCTTTTTGATGTGTTTGTTCGATTCATTCGAATTTAAATTAAACTTCATTTGGAATTCTTCAGTTTGAATATCAGTTCAGTACTGTGTATGTTATTCTGTGTGTTTTGTTTCTTAATGAATAAGCGAAGCTACGAATATTCCGCTATGCTGAAAGTGAAGCCAGAGATATTTTTTAAAATTAAAAATTTTGTTCCATACACACTTGAAATGTTGCAGGCATTGCATGCTCAATCTCTCCTTTTCAGGTGATGCATGCGCAAGAGAGCAATAAAAAGCGCACTGCACATCCAAAACAGTATTTGGAAAATGAAATTGCACCATGAAAAATTGCCAAGAAACTAGTGTGCACCGTAAACTCCAGGTTTACTGGCAATTGAACACAACCAATGTTAAAATCTTTAAATTAGTATGATAAAAAAAAAACAGACAAAAAAGAATAATTCCTTGTATAAGAAAGAAATGTAATAAAAGAAAGAAGAATTCCTCGACTATCTCGTCAATACAGTAGAACCTCATTACATCACAGCTGAAAAAATGTGAAAATATACTTATTTTTATCTGACCAGTTTTGCATTCCAAGCAAGTGATTTTGTGTCAACATGGATGTGTGGCATGACTCATGCCACTTGCCAGACAGACAGTCTAACAATGTCTGAAATTCCCCCAGTGCCAACACCTGCAACCAGTTCTGTTTCTTTTTTTGCAAAATTTTTTTAAGGGTATTTCTTGTTTTTTTTAAATTTTATTTACTATTAGATTTTATTAATTTTTCATTTTTGCTTATTTTAAGTATGCTTCTTTATTTATTACTTATACTTGTAATTATTACGTTTGTTTGTATTTTATTATAATTATATTGAATTATTTTTCTCTTGTATTGTATTACTTAATTTTTACCTCTATTATATTGTATTGTACTGGAATTTTCCTTCCTGCCGACTCATATTCTTTACATCTTTTGGGTAATGAGGGGTCACGTGGGCAATATAAAAAAAAAAAACAGTCGTTTTGTTCAGTATGCTTTTATTTTTTGCTCATGAGATGCGCCTACTTATAAATTTTTATCAATCTTTGAATCATGTAAAAAAAAGTACCCTCGTGGTAGAGCAGAGATACAAAACTCTACGTCTTCATGATAAACTGTGAGTGCTAGAAAAACCTGAGAAAGGAGTTTCAATGTCTAGCATCTGTGCTGAGCATGGAACAGAAAAACAAGCTGTGTCTGATATTAAAAAGATGGATAGTGACATACACAACTTTCTTCTCAGGACAAATGAAAGATCATCTCAAGTTTAATGTTTTTACTTTCTCGTATACGAAGTATACAACAAGAAAGTATTGTAATTCTCAAAAAATTCAAACTCGAGATTTTGACGAATCTCCACGTTTTAGATCTCCCCGAGTCTGAAAAACACAATTTTGGAATTATGTCGGTCTGTGAACACGGAAACTGAAAAACTATTAGAGCTATGGGGATGAAATATGGTATGTGATCTTTACACATAATTTGTAGGTTTCTATTAAAGTTTGGACAAAAAATATCTACTGAAGTCTGTCTGCGTTCATGTGAACTCTATAACTCAAAAACATGCATAGCTAGATGGATAAAATTTGGTACACAGTTTTGTAATCAAATGTAGGTCCATATAAAATTTTGGACGAAATCCATCGAAGGGTTGACCATCTGTTAGAAGAGAGAAGTTAAACATATGTAGATGCCTTACTCTTATTACACTAGATGATGCAGCTCGCAAACAGTCTTCTCAGCTTTGTGCATCGGTTTTGTTAGAGGAATAGAAATTCAAGCAGCTGTTGAAAAACTGTCTGAACTCAAACTCTAGGATTCAAACAATTTAAAGCACAGATCATTTAATGTAGAAAGATTAATGCAGTGTATTTGTGCACATCTTTTTGAGCTTAAACATGTTGAAGACTAATTTTTATTTCACACAAAAAAGACAATTTATAACTAACTAGTGTACTTTCAGTGATGTTCCTTGTTGCCTTACACTTCTTTAAGAATTATTTGTTATAAACAAACTTTCACTGAAACTGACAAACTTCAGCCCCTATTAGATTGGTATAATGAAATCCTACTTCAGTTCACTGGTTTTAGTACAATAGAAAAACTACCAATCATAAATGAAATTGGTTCACGAAATCCTTTGAGACAAGGAAGAATTGAAAATGTCATTTCCATTTGTTCTCATTAATAAGTGATAGATATACCTACTGAGCAGACAATTATTCTGACTCGTAGAATATCTTTTATTACCATATCCTGAAAATGTTTTTTTGTATTTTCAAACTAAATTGTATTCCATGAAAGTGAAATTATTGTACATCCAATGCCTTTCCTTCGTACTTAGTGGCTTTTGCAGCTGAATAAAAACAACAAACACACATTTTTTCGATGGTTAAATTATCCGAAACAATCAAAAAGCTTTAATTTCCCCAACTCTTCAAATTCAAAAGAATAGTAAAGAAAGAAAAAATTATATTACACAATTCTTTTAATATATCAAATATTTTTAACAATGTCAAATTTTGTACTATAGGATCTTAATATTCATTTGAAAGTGTATCTAAATTTACCCCTGCTTATATATGTCAATAATCAAATTAGACCATTTAAGATAAAGCTACAAAATGTGTTTCTATAAGTACTAGTCATTATCTTTTTAATTAGACATGTTAACAACCACAATGGCCTGAACAATAGCAAATATCAGTGTCGACATAGCTTCTCCATATTATAAACATTTCTAAGAGTATGAATTTTAAAAGATTCTAGGAAGCATGGCCGAGAGATAAAGAAAAGATAAGAAATATTTCTTTCGAAGAACAGGCAAGCTCTAGAACATTTTCAGTATTTTCAATACTGTATGTCTTAACTAAATCAACTGAAATTCACTCTTTACCAACAACTTAAATTTTACACAAAATTTGATTTTTTGAAAAAGATACTCAAATCAAAATGCACTGCAGGATTTAAAAGACGGAAACTCAGTTTTATGGAAACAAATAAAATGATGCAAGCAAACGTACATAAAAGCCGAGGCAAAAACATATCAGACAAAAGAAAGTTATTTACCTACTTCTCTTGAAGACGAATCAATGATTTCTTGGATAGAAATTATATTCACTATCTCAAATGAAGCTAGATTTGCAATTTCTTGATCGAATACTGAAGTTGGCCGCCTGATGGTTTAGGATTAGTTGAAAAATATGTTTGAAACGTATGCTTGCTATAAAGCCGCTTTGTCTCTAGTTGAGAATAAAAAATTTGAGAACTAATATCTCGAATTGAAGGCTGCAAATAAAAGCCGGCCTCACCGCACACTCCGTAAATATGCGAATGTGTATGGCAGCTTGATCTGTTTACATATTAGATAGTTCGGGTTTGCCAGATCAGAACGGCGCACAGCTCTCTCTGATAAATCCTGCGTGAAGGAGAATGCGCAGTAGCGTATTCTTCGTGGTTTAATATATTTTTAATATATTTTTTTAGAACAGTCACAAAATTTGGATAAAATTTAAATAAATATTGTAATATGATGTCCCTGAGTGTCAAAACTTGACGACAAAATTTTATTTCATTAAATAAATCAATGAAATCAATATCGGTTTCAAAGTTGCATTGCAACATCTAAGAAAATCGTCTTCAGTCAGTTTGTGAATATTATTCTAATTCTAAAAATCCATATATCTTCTCTTGCTCGTGATAAATTTCGAATCTTTTCTAAAAAGAAAAAAATGGCACTATCGATTATAACTAGAAAATGGATCATAGGCAAATGAAATTGGCTGATTGGTTGCTTCAAAAAAATTTCTGCTTTCCCCCATCCACTTTTATTCTTAAATTCAGGAGTCACCTTCAACTAATTATTCAAGTATTACCTTTGCAGATATGTATGCCGATTCTTGATATTTTACGATATTTTTGGTCGACAATCTTTTCCTGGCAAGTCTTTTATCGTTTCAAGACAAATCATCCCTACAAATCCCCTCCCCCCTGGCCGGACTGTCAAATAGACAAAGCAGGCAATTGTCTAGGGGCCCCGTAACTTTGGGGGGACTCCCAATGCCTCGAGATGCCTTTTTTTATGAATTATATTTACTGCAAATTTTATATTAGATTTTTATACTGTGTAAAAATGCTTTGTAATTTTTTTACGATTCATTTAAAAAATTACTTTTAACTTTAAATTTTATTTTTTTTTATTTCTGATATTGAAACCACTTTGCTGAAGGTGATAGGAAAATTAAATATGTTTTTTTTTTCATTTCAATCTGTCTTTATATTTATTACTTAATAACTGCTTAAATGAAAACCACTAAACAGTATTTGGTTTTGAAACTGAGGAGTGCTTAGCTTTCTTTAAATAAACTTACTATTTTCCTTTTTAACATTTTAGCCAAAGTAGAAATCAGTTTTTCTTATATTCTATTAGATAAATAGGAATGCGATGCTAATTCCCTACAACGTAATTATTTGGTCAACAGTAAATTCCCTATTGAATAATTATTGTAAAAAATTAAATGACGAATTGTATAACTCTTCTAAAGCTGGAAAGAAAAGAAAACTTGAAAAATTTAGCAAAGTTATTTCGAACAAAAACTAGTGATGTAATATATAGTTAAATGGCAATTTTCAACAGTTTTACTTGCATTAATTTTATTGCTTAGTTATTATTAATTAATTAATTTGATTGCTTAGTTATTATTAATTAATTAATTTGATTGCTTAGTTATTATTAATTAATTTATTATTAATTTAATTTTTTATTAATTTGTTGCTTACTCAGAGCTGACACGACAACAAATGTTTATAAAATCATTTTTAATTGCGGTTATTTTTAAATTTACCTTCAACTTTTCTCGTTTACATTTTTCGTGATAAATTATCGTTTTAAATAAATGGGAGATACACCTATTGGGAAACCTGCCCTGCAAATTTTGCAAAAATGGTAATGCATTCCTAGCACCGTACCCCTTGGGTGATGTGGAGAGCGGTTGCATTTTAATCATTATTTAACAAATCAACATAGGTTCCTGGAATTGGGTTATATTAATGAGATACAATACGTTTTTAATAAATGAAACGTAATTTCTCCCGGTCATCGAGCGCCGGAGAAAGGAACGAAGTGTCACCTCTTGTTGTGACGTCACGGAAGAGAGCAGAGGCCTTGAAGTTCCGTCGGTTGTGGATGGGCTGTCCGTTAACTTACATCCGTCTTGGGGCTGTTTTTCTAAGCATTTTCTAGAGGGACCTTAACAGAACTGTAACGCTGACTACACGCACGGCGGATTTTTATCGCTGCGGAAAATTTACCGTCGCCGCTCACAGATATCTGGCGTTTGCATACACGGCGGTACAATTTCTATCGTATGAGTCAGCTGTTGACTGCATCGATTTTTAGCAACGTTGTTTCATCCTCAAACCAATTAAGTTTAGCTTAACTGAGTAATTTAAATTATTTACTGCTTGGTGTTATTTGAAATGAACAGAGAGCAAATTCTATCTTTATTGTTATTCTGTCGCTGAATAAAAAGTAAAAGTAAAAATCGGCTTGTTTGGGATCACCCAATTAATGAAAGAAGAGAGGAGGTTTGGAGCTTCCTATGCGTTGTTTGATGAGTTGAGGAAGGATGATACAAAATTCTTCAATTACTTCATTTTGTTGAATTACTACTTATAAGATTCTTGTTATATTGTTCAATACTGAGTCCAATATTGCACAATATAGAGTCAATATTGTCCAATACAATTCAACCTAGTTTCAATAGTATAATATTTATTTTCTCAAAATTATAAATATTTTGAATATTAGATTTAATTACATATTAGAGTACTTATTCAACATTAAGAAAAAGGCTATATATAGTTCTCAGTAAAACGAAAGTTGTTCATTGCGTCTGGATATTTTGCTTAAAAAAATAGTGTTGGCATATTCTTTATGTAGTATAAATAAGGTAAAAAGATATAGTAAAAATATTTATATTATATACTAAAATATTTTACAGTGCTACTGGGTAGGGATGGGAAAAACCTACCGGTTTAAACCGAAAACCGGGTTTGTTTGTTTTTGCTTCGGTTAACCGGTTTTTTCGGTTATTTTTTTGGCCCGGTATTTGCCCGGCTATTTTTTTAAATACAAAAACTGTGGGGAAAAACCGGGTTGGAAGATTGGCTCGATTTTAGGTTCGACAAGACTAAAATTTACCAATTTATAAAGCTTTGAATTTCATCATCTTATGCCAATCACCGACAACAGCTTCCTCAAGGCGTCTGTAGTAGGGATGCATAATCCACGATATTTTTAATAACAAATATTTTGCTATTGTTATTTTTTAATATCTGTTATAAATAAGTGTAATTTAAATCACACTTCTCATTTTCAAATTCTTATTAAATGTATGTAAAATATTTTGAAAAAAATTTAAATAAAAAATTGGCACTTGTTTTTATTACACTTTCTGCGAAATTTCGTGCTTTCAGTTCCATTTACTGTCAATAGATGGCCCCTGTAGCGAAAACTACTTAAAAAATAACTATCAATTAAGTTAACCGCAAATATTCCCATTAAGCGCGGAAACCAACATCAACACAGTTCACTATTCCGAATCACCTTTGCAGTGAATCGCAAATCCGATCATTTTCCGTTCCGATCGCAGTTAACTAAGCTTCCCTGTGAATATTTGTTTCGAATGATTATTGCTACTTTCTATCGTTACACAAGAGCTGTAATCATTCGAAAATGCATATCACAACAAGAATGTTGACTCAAAGCGTCACAGGTAATACGACAACCGTGACCGCAAAAGGAACGATTTTTCTATGCACCAAAATGGGCTTCCATGGAGCCATCTATTGATAGAAAATAGAACTAAAACCTAAAACTTAGGAAAAGTATATTAAAAAGGAAATATTTTTTTAAAAAATTTGAAACACTTTATGCACATTTAATTACTAATGATTGAACACACCTTTTTGATAGTTGTATTCATCACTGGTATTTGTGATTTTTTATATTGCGTAGTAAATAACAGTTCGTCAAATATTCGTCATCCCTAGTCAAACTGAAAGAGTCTTTATGAACAGATAAATATTGGCCGATGGATTAATTTCCTGCAAAAACAATAATAATAAAAAAAATTTGTCTGCAAACGGCGTCTGTTTTTTGTTGCTAAAAAATATTTATCTTTAGACGGAACTTCTGTGGCGTCCAAAAGATTGGTATCTACGTTGAATGATGTTGTTTCCGATGAGAGGTGTCGACTCACGGATCAACACATTGCTGAAAGAGTCTTTATGAGCAGATTAGATGATAAACATTGGCCAATGAATTAATTTCTTGTGAAAACAATGTTAAAAAAATTTGTCTATAATATCAACTTATACCAATAATTACTCATTTATTGTTATTACATATTATATTAGCTACTTATTTATAATCATTACTTATTACAATAATTAATTATTGTATTAATACTTACTTATTCTATATTATTATTATTAAAAAGTTCTATCCACAAATGTTGCTTTTAAAAACCGAAAACCGGTTTTTTCAAAAACAAATTATTTTGAGCGGTTTTAACCGCCAGGTTAAATCGAAGGTGAGAAAAATCGCTTAAACCGAATTCCGGTTTTTTTTTTTCAATAACCGCCATCCCTACTACTGGGCACTTCTAGAATCTCAAAAATCGTTTTTTTTTTTACGACGTCTACACTTTCTAGTATGTATATGTGAGAAAGTATGAACTTATCGAAATAATTTCTTTCTATTTCTTCCAATACATCACAGTCGCTGCGAATTTCCAAGTTGAAACAAGGCGTTTCTGTCCTTAAAAATGTCGAGCGTTTTATCCCAGAACACAGGCCTTTCTTGGATTAATGCAATTAAAATTTCATTATCGATAAGGTCACTCATATTCACAATAGAGAAAAACAATTGCTACTAAAAAAACTATATTACACACAAAGGTAAAAATCACACTGAGCAAAACAACTCTTTCAACGGTAGGAAAACAGCCGTGTGTGTAAGCTTGCATTTGGCCATGTGCGCCTCTACTTGGGAGGCGATGGTAAAACTTCCGCTGACAATAGTGGCGGTCAGCAAATGCATAGCTACCGCCGACCTGTAAATAGTCAGAGCGTTTGTTTTCCCGCTTACTTCAGTGCGCTACTGTTAGAACGGCGGCGGAGGTAAATTTTTCACCGCGATAAAATCCTCCGCGTGTGTAACCAGCGTAACAACATCGGACCTCTTATTGTAACTTTCAGTACTCGCAATAAGTAATGAAGCAAGTAATTTTTGGGACCAGGGCGTCGAAGGGGGCCTAATCCCCGGTAATGGCCCGTTGGTGATGCTGGATAATTTCAGTTCTGGGAATTAGATTATCTGCTGCTGTTGTTGGGGGCAAAGGGTGTGTGGGTGAAGTCCAACTGGATCTTGTGGGGTTGTTGCTGGAGCACTGCAAGAGCTGGCGCCTGTGAAGAGTAGCTGTGTTGTGCAGAGAACTCAGGTCTTTGGATGTGATATTATACAGTTAGCTGCTCTGATAGCAAAGTGATATGCCGTTTGGAACTGCTCTTCAGGATTTTAAAGTTTCTGGGAAGAATGGGACGGGGGGAGGCAAGTGTCTGTAACAGGTAGCAAGGATAGCTATTCCTAATTTTTATCAATTATAATAGAATCTTCCGGGGTCTTTTACTTTTCGGATCGGAAGAATAATTTTCAAGTTGCTGAATGGTTTGTAATATGATTTTTCCAGGTTAATTTTTCGTCTAGTATTACGACTAGATATTTCGCTTGCTGAGACCAGGAGATTGTTTGGTTTTTAATTTTAAGGTAGAAGAAAAACTTCTACCCTTGGCGAAATACACTGCTTCTGTCTTATTAACGTTAAAGGCAATTTTCCATTTAAGGAACCAGTCGTCCAGTTTCGCTAGATGTTGGTTTAATGCGGCTGCCGTATATTTATGGTTTTTATTTTTAGCAAGAATGGCGGTACCGTCTGCATACCTACCTAATTTCATGCGGTTTTTTAATGTCTTTTATATAAAGAGAGTAGAGGACCGGACAGATTTTCCCTCCTTGTGGAATACCTTCTCTCATTATTTTGGCTTCGGAAATGCTGTTACCATTTTTGACTGTGAATTTTCTCTCTTCGAGATAAGATTTTAAAAGCTGCAGTAAATGGGGTGGGGTTTTCCATTTGATAAGTTTATGGATTAGTCCTTGGATCCAGACTTTATCAAAGGCTTTCTGTACGTCTAGGAAGACCGGTCCCGTGTATTCACCTTTATCCTAAGAAGCCTAAAAATTCTTTTTCATATCCTATCTCACGACTACCACTCAATGGTGTAAATTCGCTTTCCTGACTCGAGTTGAGTTCGACCGGCCGAGATATTAACTTTTGTGTTTGCATTGAGTAGGATATATTTTCCTGTCTCCTGTATTGAGAAGCTAGGAATTCTCTTTGCGTTTTGGGGTAGTTTACCCTTTGGATTTCCGTTGGTTTGATTTTTGAAAATAATGGGCAGCCTCTCAATACGGCCAATTACTCCGCAAGTTATACAATTTGGGTTATCCTGGGGGGTCGTGATCGAACAATGATTTGTCATGTGGTCCTCACCACATTTGAGACATCTTGTTTGAAAACCACAATTTGCACTAGAATGATTGAACATGTTACAATTCCAACATTGCGTGGCTCCAAAGGGTTTCTGTAATTTTGAATTTTTACTTTCAGAAACATGAAGTGGGTAGGCTCGAAAATTTTATTTTCATGGCCGTTTTTCTTAAGCTCAATCATAAAAATTTCCATAGGAGACTTCGTTCTTACGTTCTTTAGCTGACTTACATTTAATATTTTAATTTCTGGGAGAGCTATAGAGAGCTCAGATTTAATTTCTTCAATATCCGTGTCACGATGTAAACCTTTGATTACTACCTTAAATGGTCTTTCCCTCAGTGGCCTAATGACGTAAAATTCTATCTTTTCCTCTCTGCAGAATTTTTGCATATCTCTATGCTCGTCTGCCGTCTCGGAGTACACTTTAATATATTCATTTGCCAATACGGCATTAACTTTGCCTACTTTTTTATTTAGTTTCTTTAACATTTTCTTGTATTTATTTTTGTTCCTAATCAATAATGGTTGAATCTTGGTCGGTGCGTGGGCCCTTCTTCCTCGACTGGTAGTCGCTAAATATCTGCGTACTTATTTTGTAACAAAATAACACTGTTCTCGCCTGCATTTAAATTCCTATTTGGAACGGAGTTTTTTCTGCTGGGGTCTGCTCTCGAATTATTACTGCATTCTGGCTCATTCGGGGCCGCTCGTTTGCTTGCGTTATTATTATTGCTCATAACATTACATTATCATGGCTGGTAACGCTACTATCACTACAGACGTTATTTGACCTACTACTACTAACAATATTCCTTTTACATTCAGCTTCCCCAAATTTTAGTTTATTTTCAATTTTCTTAGAATTGCAATTATCTAAAGAGCAGATGCCAAAAGATATAATGTCACTCACCCGTTTGTTGATGACTTCTTTCAGGGTTTTCAGGATCTCCTCTTCCGATGGCAGCGAATTTCCATCTTCCAGGACCAGGGTTACTTCTTCGTATTCCATGGTCATGAGCACTAGGTTTCTCCGCTTTCCCAGGTTCCGGATGGCATCTCTAATCTGTTAACATATGTTGCATAGGAGATCGGACGGGGCTTTTCATAAGCAGCAACTGCACGTCGAAAGAAAGGTGTCAAGTCCGGTATTTCCTTGCTCACTTGGATTGGCGCCGGATTAGCAGCCAGTGGCGGAGACATTTCCCTCTGCTCATCAGGATCGCTGTTCCCGTCAGGTTCGTTCGGCATAGTGACTCCATTACCCTCGGAGATCTTTTTCTCGTACCTTTCCCCAGATAGCTGGTTAGGCACAGAACCGACGACGTCTCGTGTAAGGCAAACAGGAGTGTAGCAGAATCGGTCTTGAATGAAAGGAGTTATGGGATTTGAAGCAACAAAGGCTGTAATCCCCAGCAGAATCGGTTTCGGAGGCAGCGTTCCAATAGGGGATGATGACCGTCACGGTTAACAGTAAAATCGATCTATTACTCGCCATAAGTAAACGATACAAGTGCATACATCCGATCAACCATAATAATTATTATGGGAAACTTTCTCCTTCGATTTATGTTCATCTATTTTCTTCTACTCGGTTGTTATTATTTATCATTTATACGTATTTCAATTTAAATTAAAGACTTTAAATTTGGAGGAAATTACAGAACGATCAGACATAATGGTGAGTAATTTCAATGAGATTGATATACAATTATTTATTGGGGAAATAAAAAAAATGATAAAAAAAACAGTTTATCAATAACCTATCTGATGAATGCCATTAAAATAGTCTTCTGTCGTCGAGGCAATTTACTTTCAATAAGAGGAGTCATTATAAACAAATGTTTTCGCCAGGGATTCATCAGAGGAGAAGTTTTTCTGGACATGAAACGTGTCTTGGGCAGCATGAAGCAAGATGTCCTAATTTCCAAATTAATTGGACCTGAATTACCCTATATATTACATCGAGTGCCTGACCTCTAAGTCTTCTTTTATAATCAACAGTAACGATTTTACACAGTGCTATTTTATAAACAATTACTTCATTATTGATACTACTGTAGCCCTGCTTATCGAAGCATAGAAACATTTGTTCTGTTATCATTGCAGGTTTTTTCCTAAAAGAATGATTAGTACGTTAGATAATATCAATAGACATGGATAAAGCCAGGAAAATTTATTCAGAAAACCTCAAAGTAGAATAACACTCAACTCTTTTGTCTTGTTTCACTAATCCATAAAGTATATGCAAATATATTTGCGTAAAATTGAACAAGCTGAAAATTCGTGAGCATATTACATTTAGCAAAAGGTTTAAGAGAAAGTTCATTCAACTAAATATGCCAGCATGTCATATAAAAACAAAGCGCCCTTTTACACACAAATTATCCATTGTCATTCGCGCAATTCCCATTTCGGCAGCTGTCACCAACCGCTATAAAAGTGATGTCCTGTTTTAAGTTTCATAGTAAATTTTAAAATATTTTGAACATATAGCTTTAAGAAATCATTATGTGCTTTCAAATCTATTTTATTAGTGTAGTATAAAGAATGGGAGCAAATTTTATTTCAAGTAATTTGAATTTCTATAATCTTAAGTAATATTATTCAGTGTCTTAAACGTAACAATCACCATGATTCTTACTCCATGACTATAGCAGAAATAAAATGATCGGTGTTAATATATTTCCTTTGTCGTGAACATCTAATTCTAGTCTTTCGATATGATTAGTTGTAGATTTATGATTATCATTCGTTGAATACCCAGGAAAGCCGACTCAATCTTAAGGTTATAGAGTGCAGGAGATTTATGATTATTAAAAATGTCTTTGTAAATATTGGTTTGCTGTCAAAACCATATTATAAACAAGTCATTTAACCGTTTACTGAGCACAGATGACTGAGCCGCATTTTTCCAGAGACGAGCGTACGTTATTTCTACTTGTGAGCCATTTTCTTCCAAAAAATTTTGCAGTTAGCCTTAAAATTTAGACATAAAATTTAAAATGAAAAAATAATTATTTATGAAGAAATAAATTCAGTTCAATATAGTTTCTAAGAAAATAATATTGAATCCTTTTATGTCAATGTGGTTTTCTTAAATATTTATAGGTTTTAAATGTGGAAGATTCTGAAAGGAAAATGCACTGTGCAGGCCTTCTTAATCTCCATTGCTTTTTCTATTGAGATCTCTTTTGTAACAAAATTGAAACTCAAGATATGTACTATAGTAGTGACACTTTCGTTCTCAAAAGCAATATTTTTCGCACTACCTAAGTACTGTAACGGCTTGTTTACGGCCATGTGACTGGAAAGAATTAGCCAACATATACGACGTGTCAGAGGTTTAATATTATTTTTTCGTCCCCCTCATCATATTCTGCTTTAAAAAATGACAAATACCCACTTATATTTTGGCCCCACTAACCTCTAAGATTGGTGCCCCGTTTCTTCTCACCCCCTTTGCTTCCCAGTCGCTATGCCAGTGTATAAAAAAGACATTTGCATCGGAGCTTAAAATAGGTAACCCCCTTTGTCTGTAACCTAGTCAGCATCAAGTGGTGTAGAGAGGGCCCAGATAGCAATTTTAGTTTGCAGCAAAGTTGCAGCAATCTTGCTCCAAAAATCTGCAAGATTGCAGCAAGTTTGACACGGCATGAGTGCAAGCTTGAAACAAGTTATTGCAAACGACGAAGTCACCACGCGTCGAAGTTGCAGCAAGCTTGCTGCATCAGACTCATTGCGAACTGTAGCAAAAACAGAGTAGGCAGACGAACTCAGACTCGAACCCCAACAAGCCGCTTCCTAAACCTGTCGCCTTAGCCAACTACACGTTTTATTTTAAACTGTCTTCTTGATTAAGTTAATTTTTTAAATTTTGAGTTGAGAATATGATTTGAAGTCAAAGGGAGAGCGATTTTCTCTAATAACTAGGTTTTGATAGGGAATTAATTATGAAATTAGGGTTCAAAAGTAATTACTTTTAAAGAATATAGAACACAAAGTAAGTTATTATTTTCCAACAAACATTGACTGTTTTTTAGGTTTAATTTTGTTTATGAACGTTAAAATTTCAAGATTAAGAAAAAGGCGACATATAGTTTTCTTTCCAGTGCGAATTCTATATTTAATAAAAAGATGGAGAATTTTTCAAAAGTAATTTTTTTAATAAAAATATCTAGTTAGTTTTTTTTTCAAATTATCATTGATTTATTGAATTAATAAAAAGAAGGACAGTCTAGGAGATGCTATTAAAAATCGGATGTTTTTTAAAACAGAGACAAAGATCAAAACCAGATATATACAATTGCATCCAGGTCGTGGTGTGTAAGTGTGCAGCGTCAACTTTACAGCAAACTTGCATTGCAAGGAGGTTGATCGATCACGCTTCATTACTTTGCATGAAGTTCATTGCAAAGTTGTCGCGTTATGTCAAGCTGAATATCAAGAAAAATCAGACTTGCAGCAAGTGTACATGCTATCTGGGGATGAGTGGAAAAGGAGCATAATGCGATTTTTTAGCCCATCACTCGCTATTAGTGGCGTAGCAAGGGTGTATGGAACCCGGGGCATACTGATATTATTTCCTTTGATATGCCTTTTCATATTTAGACATAAACACGCTAATTTTTTGTCTCCACTCTGTCCTCTAAGACTGGCGTTCCCAGGTAGCACAGAAATATTATATAATGTTTGCACAATGTTATACAATATTATGAACACCGAGGAACACCGAATACTATAATAAAGTATTGTATTGTATGTATCAGTATTTCCGAGATACTAAATTTTCACAAATAATATAAAAACAATGTTTATTTATAAAAATATTCATTTTAACTCAGGATATCACTCGATTGGAGGTTTTATTACAAAAACACCACTGGAAGAATTATTCTTTAAGATGATGAATATCATATCATACTATACAATACAATGCACATGGTATTTTGATTTTTACATTGATCATCATTGATCAATATTTTAAGGTGAAGTTATTCTCATGTCCGACAGATGGCAGCACAAAAATACCGTGGCACTTTATTATTCAGCGTTGATTCTTATTTTGAGGTGAAGTTATTCTTATGGCCGCCAGATGGCAGCATGGAAATACAATAACACTATATTAAGCAGTATTGAATGATATGTCTGAAAAAGTATTTTTAAAAAATGTTCATTTGAATAATAATGTTTACATAGTCATTTTGTTTTACTGTATATAAAAGGCTGGCCGGATTCAGCTAAGGAAGCTAACCATAAAACAGCTCTCACGATATGGATGAAAAAAAATTGAGTGTTATTCGCATCGTAAAAATATGACGTGATTTTTTGTTCCAAATCTTGTATTTGACTTTCAATCAATATTGTTATTATAAATGTTTAAGGCGTCTCGTAATACATTGAAAGAGGAATAAATAAATTTCAAAATTATTTGAAAACCTTTCAAACATATTATTATAATTACTTTTAAACCTTATTGCCTTTTAATTTATTAAATTAGCAAACTTAGATATAAGAGCTAAAATTGCTTCCTCTTTGACTTCTAATTTCATTTTGAACTCGAAATTGTAACGATAAAAGATAATTTAATTAAGAAAACTATTCAGATTAATTGTGAATGAACATGAAATTTCGTAGAGATCCGAACTTTGTAACTACATTTTATTATCATCATTTACGCTCACAAATGTAAGTCTGGCTGGTTCAGAGGTAAGGTTCCTGATTCGCATGCAGAAGGTCCTGGGTTCAAAGCCTGCTGTAAGTAGAGGTATTCAAAAAATCGCACAGTGTTTCCCATAAGTTCAGCACATTGAAATTAAATGATTAACATTTTTTCATGCTTCAAAAATGTATTTTTATAATATTCACTATAATGTTATATTATATAATATTATTCGGTATAGTACAATATTATTTAATATGGTATAATATTATACAGTATTATATGACATTATACAATATTATATAATATTATTCAGTATAGTACAATATTATTCAATATGGTATAATAGTATACAGTATTATATGACATTATCCAATATTATGAACAAAACATTGTACAGTATTGAAAAAGTCTTACGTTTTACACTGTTTCAATATTGGGAAAAATATTATACAATATTACTTTCTCGAATTTTATGATATAAGACAATCTACCCCACTGGGCTGATTTTCCGTGGATAACCGAGTCTCGAACTTGCGGTTCTCCGGTCCCGAAGTCGAGAATCTGCCACGAAGCCCACAAACTTACGACAACTAGTGCAATACGCACAGAGAAAATCTCTCGCAAACGGAAAATATTTATAATTTCGAAACCATTCTGAACAATTTTAGCCTGTGTTCAGTGGTGTACCGGGAACACGCTAACGTGGATGACAAAAAAATCAGGCTGTTTTGAATAGGTTTTTACAGTTTTTCTTGTTAATTTCTCGTAGAAAAAAGCAGTGCGGTATCAGCGTTCCGACTCCACCACATACCTGCCTGCGTCCTTTGTGGTTCTGATAGTAACTGGATGCTTAATCAATGCAAATTCAATGCAGCACTTTACCTTAGGAATGGACGAGTTTTCAATTTTGATTACTTAACTTGGAAACCCTTGACATTATTTGTATGGTTATTGGACTTCCGCTTTGAAGATTCCATTTACTTAGAATTGCGTAGTTACCGCATTTAATGTAAATAAACAAAGCAGAAAACACACATTGTGGCGGCGATAGCGTCAAGCCACTCATTTATTATTGAAATGTAAAATGTATCTTTTGTATCTGGCAACATTGTTATCATTCCAGATTGTATCCGCGCGATGCGATGTTGTTCGCATAAGTTTTCGTCATGTAAATAAGTAGTGTAAATAATGTAAATTAAATGTATATAATTTAAATCATCGTTTTATTACAACCATACACCCAGCACTCTATCTAAACGCCAAATTGGTGACCTCGGAGTTGAATATTAATCTTCTGAGAACGCGTGAATCATGAAAGAATCCAGTGATTCATCGGACGGCAAGGCCGTTTCGCATTCCGAAGTTTCTCGTATTGCTGTGAAAGTGCCTCCGTTTTGGAGATAAAACCCGGCAATATGGTTTTCGCAATTGGAATCTCAATTTCACACCAGTGGGATTGTGCAGGATTCTACAAAGTATCACACTGTTGTCGCTTCGGTCGAAACCGAAATTCTTTCGCAGGTTAGTGATATTATTACCTCTCCTCCAAATAACGATATGTACAAAACGTTAAAGGAACGTTTGATTAATATTTTATCTGATTCTGAGGAACGTCGACTTAAAAAATTGTTGCAAGATGTAGAATTGGGTGATAAACGCCCGTCTATGCTCTTACGTCAGATGCAGGATTTGGCGGGAAACCGCGTTGGCGATGAACTGCTTCGATCTTTATGGTTGCAACGCTTGCCCACACAGATGCAAGCAATTTTAACTACTTCTAGTGATGATCTTAATAAATTATCTATCATGGCGGATAAAATTGCAGACGTAACGTCTGGTAATGAAATATGCTCTAATCATGTGAAAACGAAAGTACCGGAAACGAGCACTCCTAATGACTGCATTTCAAATTTACAAGCCCAAATAAGTGAACTTTCACTGAAAATTGATAGAATGTCGCAGTTTAGGAGATCCAGAAGCATGAGTCGGCGAAATAATTATCGCGCTCGTTCTGCTAGTCGCAAGGATCAGATGTGCTGGTACCACTTCCGTTTTCGCGAAAATGCTAAAAAGTGTGTCCCACCTTGTAGTTACAAGCAGGAAAACTAGAGGGCCAGACGTTGATGGCGGCCGACGTTAAAGGCCAGAATAATTGCCGTCTTGTAATTCACGATAGACCATCGGGTCTTAACTTCCTAGTGGATACAGGTGCTGATATTTCTGTCGTACCTCCTTCATCCGCAGAACGCTGCAAACCAAAATCTTTGTTAAATTTGCTAGCAGCAAACGGCACAAAAATAAATACGTATGGAACTCGAAACCTGTCTCTTAATATTGGTTTAAGAAGAATTTTTCCTTGGTCTTTTATTATAGCTGATGTTTCTAGACCTATTTTAGGCGCTGATTTTTTAACACATTACGGGATAATTATTGATTTGAAATCTAAATGTCTGAAAGATCAACAAACCACCCTAACTTCTACTGGTAAAATTTCTACCGATAATACCCCATCTATAACTGCTTTAAAGTTATCTTTAAATTTTAACTATTTAATTCGGGAATACAATGATATTTTTGATGATGTTGAGAGATCTCCTATTAAAGTTCAATCTCATAATGTTACTCATGTAATTCAAGCAAAAGGTCCTCCTGTAGGTGCTAAGGCACGACGTTTAGCTCCCGATAAACTAATAGCAGCCAAACAAGAATTTCAAAATTTAATCCATAAAGGAATCTGTAGTCCTTCTACCAGTTGTTGGGCAAGTCCTTTAGTAATGGTAAAGAAATCTGATGGTTCGTGGAGGCCATGCGGAGACTACAGAGCTCTAAACGCGCAGACCATTCCAGATAAATATCCTATTAGGCATATCCATGATTTCACCTCATATTTGCACGGAAAAACTGTTTTCACAACCCTTGATCTCAAGCGTGCTTACCATCAAGTACCAATGCATGAAGATAAGCAAAAAACTGCTATAATAACCCCTTTTGGTTTATTTCAATTTAATTTCATGACTTTTGGTTTACGGAATGCTGCTCAAACAATGCAGCGTTTGATGGATAATGCACTTCAGGGGCTTGACTTTTGTTTTGTTTACATTGATGATCTTTTAATTGCTTCTTCCTCATTGGAGGAACATTTAGATCATTTGAAACAAGTTTTTGACAGACTACGAAAATTTGGTTTGGTTTTAAATCGCGATAAATGTGTTTTCGCTGTGGAAAATTTATCATTTCTTGGCCATAAGATAGATAAATATGGTATTACCCCATTACCTGAGAAAGTTGAAGTCATTTCAAATTTTCTCCGACCCAAAACAGTTCAAGATCTGAGACGATTTTTAGGCATGCTCAATTTTTTCCGTCGGTTTTTACCTCAAGCAGCTCAAAAACAATTACCTTTACAAAAAATGTTGGGGAAATGTAAAAAACGCGACAAAACTCCACTTAATTGGACTGACGAATCTGACCAAGCTTTTCAAAATTGTATTAACGATCTTAAGGAAGCAACTCATCTGGCACATCCTAACTCTAACGCAGCGATAATTCTAATGACGGATGCATCCGACAGGGCTATCGGTGGCTGTATGCAGCAACGCGAAGGCGATTCCTGGAAACCATTAGGTTTTTTCTCCCGAAAACTCAGCACGGCAGAACAAAAGTACAGCGCATATGACCGGGAATTGCTAGCTATTTTTGCATCCATAAAATATTTTCGCTATTTGCTAGAAGGAACTAAATTTACTATTTTAACTGATCACAAGCCAATCACTTATGCTTTTTCGCAAAAAATTGAGAAACTGTCGCCACGTCAAATAAATCATCTGAATTTCATTGCTCAGTTTACTGTGGATATTAAACATATTAGTGGAAAGGACAACGTGGTAGCCGATGCTCTTTCTCGCATCGAAAATATTTCCACTTCCCCTCTGGCTTACGAAGATATTGCTCGTAGTCAACAAGACGACGAGGAGCTTGATCTTTTACTTAAGCAGCCTACTAGCTTGACTTTGCAAAAATTGCAAGTTCCAAATACAGATGTGATGCTATATTGTGATATTTCCACCCAGGTCATCCGTCCCTACATTCCAAAACCGCATAGATATCAAGTGTTTCGCAACCTACATGATCTTGCTCACCCTGGTGTGTGTGCCACAATTAGGCTCATATGCAGCCGTTTTGTTTGGCCTAAGATGAAGAAAGACATTGTTAACTTTACAAGATCTTGCATAGCTTGTCAGAAATCGAAAATCTTTCGCCATGTGCACTCACCGCTCGCGGAGTTCAAAGTGCCAAACCAGCGATTCGTTCATATCAACATTGATCTTATAGGTCCTCTTCCGTCATCACAAGGATTTTCCTATTGCCTTACAGCCATTGACAGGTTCTCCAGATGGCCTGAGGCTATGCCACTTACTGATATCCGGGCGGAAACAGTGGCTCAAGCTCTGTATAGTGGCTGGATTTCCCGCTTCGGAGTCCCTCAGAGGATTTCCACGGACAGAGGTGCACAATTTACGAGTGATGTATTTCACTCCCTGGCGAAAACCTTTGGAATACGTCTCTCGCACACAGCCGCATACCATCCACAGGCAAACGGCGCAATTGAGAGATGGCACCGAACCTTGAAAGCAGCCATCTTGTGCCACACATCCGTTCATTGGGTGTCGGCATTGCCTGCTGTTCTGCTTGGTCTTCGCACCGTCTTCAAAGAAGATCTCCAGTGCTCTCCTGCTGAAATGGTGTATGGCGAAAATCTTTGCCTACCAAGTCAATTTTTCGTCCAACAGCAACCACAGGCTGCAGACAATGGTTTCATAAAGAAACTGAAAACCCATATTCAGCAGTTGCGAGCAACTCCAACATCTAACCATTCTGCAAAACCTACTTTTGTATACAGAGCTCTCAGTGTGTGTTCCCATGTCTTTCTGCGTGTAGATGCTGTTCAACCTTCCTTGTCACAACCTTATACAGGACCTTATCAAGTTCTGTCACGAACAAATAAAAATTTCATTATCCTCAAGGATAACAAAAAAGTGACTGTGACTATTGATAGACTTAAGCCAGCTCATCTTTTGTTGGACAATGTTAACTCTTCTGAAAGTAAACTTGACTCTCCTGGAGTCGACACACCATCTCCCACTCCTTCAGCAAAGGAGCCTGAAAAATCAGCTATGCCTTTGCCTGAAAAATCACCTATACTTACACGTACTGGCCGGCGAGTCCATTTCCCGGTTAAGTATCGAGATTTTGTGTCTTAAAAATTATAGATCCAATTTTTTTTCCCAGGAAGGGGGATGGTGTGGCGGCGCTAGCGTCAAGCCACTCATTTATTATTGAAATGTAAAATGTATCTTTTGTATCTGGCAACATTGTTATCATTCCAGATTGTATCCGCGCGATGCGATGTTGTTCGCATAAGTTTTCGTCATGTAAATAAGTAGTGTAAATAATGTAAATTAAATGTATATAATTTAAATCATCGTTTTATTGCAACCATACACCCAGCACTCTATCTAAACGCCAAATTAATTGAATTAAAAATAGACCTTAGAAACACAAGGCTATTTCATCTGGTGGTAAAAATATAACCTAAAAAGAATGGCAGTACATAAATATGGACTAATTTTCAGTTTTGTTTATTTACATTATAAATCTTAATTTTATGGCTTCCGGTGTAATGCTAAGTCAATGGAATTTTAAAAGCGGAAGTATATTCGCCGAGTTGTGTGACTGTGCTCCAGTGCAATAACGATTCAAGACCAGTTGAAAATAGAGATGCAGATTGGCAACCACGAAGATGTCAATAAAAGTGTAAACAAACTGTAGATATGACGGTGGGGATTACAGCCCTTGTTGCTTCAAATCCCATAACTCCTATCATTCAAGTTCAAGATATGACGGCGACTCACAAGCAGAAATAGCTCAGCGTGACTAGACCTACTAGTGATGTGGCTATTGGGTGGTGGTGCTTAGACTAGCGGCGTCTGTTGTTTGACAGTGTTAAGCAATGTGCAATTGCAGTTAGGTTGCTGTCCAGGTGTTTGACGGCTGGGTTTGTGCCTTGGGCATTTACTTTTTTTTGTTGTTGTTGTCGTCGTCGTTTTGCTTGCCGCCGGTAAGTTGAATTTTTCTTTTCTTGTTACCCACTCGGGTAGAGTGGACTGAACTGGCTATGACCAAGCGTGGTCATTCAGATCCAATTGAACAAGCTGCGATGCCAACTAAGACCTCTAGGAAACTTAATTTATTTCTTGCAGACATTTGTGAGGCAGAAAAGGCCAAAATTGCTATTGAGCACGGAGCGACACAAATAAAAGTTGTTATTGACACAGACAAAGGTGGTTGTCCGATCACGACACCAAAAAAACTGCACACTATATTTGACCCATTATTACAAAGAGATGATAACTACTTCCTTACAAAAAGTAAAAAGCTTATTTTAGTTACGAACCATTCTTCCACGGTCGATAAGCTTCTTAAGTTGTCAACAATTAATGACGTGCCAATACGATGCAGGGTTATAGAAAATACCCTTTCGACTCAATATATAGTGCGAAATGTAGACACTGACGCATCAGTGATCGAGATTGCGGAGGAACTTGAAAAGGAGCAAATTCCTGTACTTAAAATTGTCAGATTCACCAAAAAGGACTCGCACGAACCAACCCCAGTTATTCTGATTAAAGAGTTGGGTGTAACAAGTAGAGATAAAATCAAACTATTTAGATGCATTCTATGGACCCATAAATACATAGAAAATCCAAAAGTGTGTAGTAAGTGTTTTGGGTTTCGACATTTTCAGTCTACTTGCTCGAAAAACCAAAAATGCTATAAATGCGGGTCGGATGAAGTAGACCATAATTGTACAGTCACCGAAAAAAAATGCATTAAATGTCATAGTTCGGACCACTTTGTTACCGATTTCCAATCATGCCCGATATATATTAAAGAAAAAGAAAGAATTAACGATAACGATCGATCAAAGAATCAACAAAAGACGAGTCAAAATCACGCAAAGGTTCCACTAGCGTCAGAAGTGGTGAAAGGCGGTTCGGCTCAAAACGTGCATCGAATAACATCGGATTTGTCGGAGCTAAAAGAAATTGTAAACAATCTAAAGGAAATTGTCACACCCCTTATTGTTTTGAGTAAAATACCCGGATTTGGAAACGACCTCAATAACTTTCATAGTGTCAATCAACCAGACACCAACAATCTTAGAGAATTGAACTGTCGCCTCGCAAAGGAAGTGACAGACTTAAGAGCGGAAATCACCCGGCTAAAGTTTAGTTTGGAAGCTTATGCCAAGTGGGATCCATCTTCCAGAATTGACGTCATTACTACTTCTTCGGACCCCTTTCTTGGGAACGGTTCTTTAGACGTCCCACTTGAACAGGACTTCAATCTGTTTGGTGGGGAAACACTTGTTTCCTCAGACTTTGCTAACGGCTAAGTTTTTTTTTCTCGTGCTTTTTTCTTTTCTTTTTTTTTGTTAGTATGGTTTATTTAATCCAATGGAATGCCCGCGGGCTTCGTAATAAAGCTCTTGCCAAAGATAGTTTTTTGAAGGCGGACATTGTCGCAATTCAAGAAACTTTCCTGACACCCTCTGTTAATTTTGCTCTTCCAAATAAAATTTTATACAGAACAGATCGACATAACTCCCCTTCTGGTGGACTTCTCATTGGAATAAACAAAACGTTTTCTTCGCATTTAGTTAATTTGCAACTTCCCCCTTCTGAAGTGGAGGTTCAAGCAGTCCGCATAGTCATCGAATCTAAATCCATTTTAATCATTAATGTTTATTCGCCTCATGGAAATTTCGAGTCCAGTTTCCTGGAAAATCTCTACGCGTCTCTTTCACCACCATTTTTCATTGTGGGAGATTTTAACATTCATCATCCGATTCTCGGTAGCTCTCGAACAAGTCGGAGTGCAAATGTAGTTCTGGACTGGATATCGACACATAACATGTGCATCCTGAATACTTCAGATCCAACGTATTTCAAACAGGGATGCCATCCATCTCTGCTGGACCTTTCTATCTGTTCTCCAGACCTTTTATACGAAACTAAATGGACAGTCTACAACGATACGCTTGACAGTGATCATTGTCCAGTCGAAATCTCGTTCAATTATGGTAACTCGAAGGGGCCATCTGTCCGTCGCCGAATTCATTGGGGAAAATTTGGTACATCGCTAAATTCTATACTGGATAGGGAGAACGACATCCACAGTATTCAAAGTTTTGAAAAGCTTTGCTACCAAGAGAAAAACAATAACACCTTGATAAAAGATATGTTTTCGAAAAAGTTCCCACCATGGTGGTCTTCTGAATGCAGTTATCTTCTAGGGCAAAAGCGGAAATTCCTCCGCCTGGCAAAGCAATCAAGATTTAATCCATATTGGAATAGGGCCAAACACATAGCAGCTAAGTTACGAAAACTAATCATTCATCTAAAAAGATCATACTGGGACAAGCTTTGTGATAATGCGGGTTCGTCGAAAACCAGCTTTCGAATCATCAGATCACTTCGCAGTAGAGATATCCCACAACAGAATGCACACCGATTAATAATTTTGGAGGGCTCCAATCTGACCTCTCCTCTTGGGCAAGCCAATGCCTTCGGTTCGATGTTCGGTAGCTCTCCTATTTCGGAAGGTATTCCTTTAGATTTTTCAGGAACAGCTACTCCAATGGATTCAGAATTTTCAATCAGGGAGCTTTTGCAATCTCTTCCAAAGAAATTGAACGGTTCTCCGGGTTCTGATGGGATTACAGGCCGAATGCTCCGGTGCCTTACATTGGTTAACCTTAAGAAAATCCTCAGTTTAGTTAACAAAATCTGGTTATCAGGAAACATCCCTCCCTCATGGAAGCATTCTGTGATTATACCTATTTTAAAGCCGGGAAAGAACGCCTCGGAACTGAAATCCTATAGACCGATTTCTCTAACTTCAGTATTGTGTAAAACAACAGAACGAATGATATGTCGTCGGTTGACAGATTTCTTTCTAAAAGAAAATATCTTCCATCCTCACCACTTTGGATTTTTACCGTTTGGAAGTTGTGAAAGTTTGCAAATGATGTTCTTCAACACTTTACTGAAAGCACGTAGCAATAAAGAATACATTATTGCAGCTTCGCTCGACATTTCCTCAGCATATGACTCTGTATGGCCTGATGGTGTGGTCTACAAAGCTCTACAGATTGGTCTCTCTGGTCATACAGCCCGCTGGATTCATGAATTTTTAACAAATCGAACCTTACAAGTCCGCTGGTCTGGAAAACTTTCTGCATCCTTTACGAGCAACAGAGGGGTGCCCCAGGGCTGTTGCATCTCTCCGTACCTTTTCACAATTTATCTTCATGATGTATTCGAAATTATTCCTCCTGGAGTAACCTGTCTTATTTACGCAGACGATATTTTTATCATTTGCTCCGATCCCTCTCTTCAAAATGTAAAAACTAAATTACAGATTACTATTCAGAAAATTCAGATATGGTGTCAGAATTGGAAATTAAAGTTGGACCCAACGAAATCCACGGTGGTGAACTTTTCCAACAAAAGGCAGACCCCTAATTTTCAAATATCCGTAGATAATGTATACATTCCCTGGTCTAACAACATGAAAGTTCTTGGTATCTTTTTTTCGGCAAACTTATCATTTAACTGCCATTTCAACTACGTTGCGAAGAAAGCTTTAAAAAGACTCGGATACCTTCGAGCCTTGGGCGGGAGTAATTGGGGTGCAAACACAGTTCACCTGCTAAGGTTGGTGAATGCTTGCATTCGGAGCATTTGCGAGTTCGGAGCCCACGTCACGAGTTATGCGGGCTCAACAAGCTGGAGGAAATTGGAAGTTGTCCATCACAATTGCCTCCGATTTGCGGCGGGACTTCCTCGTTGGACCCCGATCCCTGTTATGTTTGCTGAAACGGGCGAAATTCGCCTACGAGATAGAAGTTTGGCTCTTTCTATTAGTTTTTTACTTCGACATTTTGCGTTGGGAGATAATTTTTCCCCAATTAAGAAGTCTAATCTTTGTACTTTGGATGGTTTACGTCCTTCATTTAAAGAACGGTTTTCAGGGGGTACGAACTGGCTCAATTTTCTGAAGGATGCAAATGTTCGCATTGAAAATTTTATTCCTTTTGTGTACCCTGTTGAGCTGCAGCAGGAGAATACAATTAGCATTCATACGAATGATCTTCCTTTCCAACAAAGTGAAACCCCATATCCTACTCTTTGCAAACTATTTGACGAATATGTCAATAAAGAGTGGAATTCATCTATATTGATTGCTACAGACGCGTCGAAAGGTGAAGTAGGAGTTTCGCTTGCGTCACTAAATATCACATATAACTGAACTCTTACTCTTAAACTTCACCCTATGAACTCAGTTTTTACAGCTGAAGGATGCGCGATATTGATTGCGATCGAACGATTTATTCAAGAAGCGGACAAATCTTACATTTTATGCTCGGACAGCTTGTCAGTGCTAAAATCACTTGAATCTCTCCATAGGAAATCGCCAACGATTTCACTTCAAATAGGATCTGCGGTTATCCGAGCTATCCCTAGAAGTACAGCTATAAAATTAGTATGGGTACCTGCTCATGTGGGGATCACGATTAACGAACAAGCAGATGAAGCAGCAAAAGCTGCTCGTATTTCAGATGTGAATATTTATCCTTGTATTTCGACAGAGGACATCAGAAAAGTTATTTTCCGGGTGCAAGCAGATCAGGGTCGCATTCAGTGGGAAAGTACTAAATACTTCCGATCTTTTACGCACCTTCCCAAAACAACGAAGACTCCACTATTACCGCGGAGAAAGGAAATTCTTCTTACACGGCTTCGAACCCGATCCTTACCTACAAAGGCTATACTTTTCAAAGTTGGTCTGGAATCATCTCCCTTATGCCGCCAGTGTGGCATAGTAGATTCGAACGACCATCTTTTACTATCCTGCACCGTATTTGAACAGCTCAGGAACAATCTCAGAGCGTCGTTGGGCATAGGAGCCCTCCATTACAATTGGATCTGCACTATTTCCACCTTTAACCGGAGAGCCTGCTCGGCTGTCCTTCATTTTCTTCAAAGCACCAATCTCTTTTAAGATTGCAATTTAAATTAAAGGATCACTGGCAAAGCCCGGTCTTTCGTGTAGCATAAGCCAGTAAAAACACTCTTCGACTTGACTTGACTTGACTCACAAGCAAAGTCTTTGAAAATAAACAGAACCTTCATATCTTCCTCCAGAACCTGAAGTTTTTTGACATTTTTTAATTTGAACCTTTTATGAATACGGGGATGATAGCCTTTGCAGCTAAAAAACCCCTCAAATCAATCAATGTGACGGCGAAGTTTAGTAAGTGATAAAGCTTTTATGGAGTGATCTAATCATCATTATGAAATCGTCGTTTTGGAAAGAACTATACTGTGTCTAACTTGGAACTAGGGGATAACAGCCTTTGTTTCTTCAAATCCCATAACTCTTTAATTCAAGTGATAAAGGAATTTCGTAATTAAAATAGATTCAATTAAGATAGTGAAAGTATTTCATTCCAAGAAAGCATCAATTCATCTTCAAGAGAGGTAAATTGTGACTTACTCTTGTTCGATATGTTATTGTCTTAGCTTTTATTTTCGTCACATTTCCTTGCAGCGTTTATTAGTTTCCATAAAATCGAATTCACATTCTTTCAAATTCTGATATGCATTCCTATCTAAGTCTGTATTTTTTGGGAATACAACATTTATTTTGATCTTTTCATCCTGTGAAAAATTGAAATAATCGGGAAAGGTGACTTGATGTAGTAAAAATGTAGCTACTGAAAAAGAGAATTCTAGTGAAAATTTGTTTAGCTGTAAGAAACATTCTTTGTTTCCGATTCGGTTCATTATAGTGATCTTTTCACTTTCTAAGGACGAAAGTCTCCTTAAAAATCTTTCAAATTCCTATTTTCAGAAATATTTGTAGTTTGAGAAAATTATAAAAATCTGATATTTGACTATTGTACATGCCATCATGGTTAACTTTCAGGCTACGGTGCCCACTTCCTTCATTCCTCTTAGGATCGCCAACTCTCTGCCGCCAAGAATGTAGAGGAGAGGATATTTGTTTGGTTGCGCAATGATGATTTTAATGAGTGAGATGTGTGCATGCGCAGAAATGGATCTGTTCATCGGTATTTTGGGCATGGCGCAATATTACGATTCGTTTTGATTGGTTTGTTCTGTTGATCCATTTGATGTGATTGGTCAATTCAGTCAAATTTGTTTTGTCGGTTTGATTTTTGTCTGAGTTTATCATTTCGTTACGTGTGCTTCGTACAGCTGTTGTTGATTATGGCATTGGTTCCCTTTCGAAGTGTGTGGATCAGGGATTGATGGCAAGTGGATATCAGTGTCCTAAGTGTAAACAGCAATTGGGCAATTAAAATAGGTATGTGAAGTTTTAACTACACTTTTCTCATTTTTGAACATTTTGAATCACTTTTAGGTTCAGAATTGTGTATGTTATTCTGTGTTTCCGCTTCTCAATGAATAAGCGAAGCAACTAGTGTCCCGTTTTACAGAAAGCGAAGCCGCTGATGTTTTTTTTAAGTTAAAAAAAATTGGCCGATACACGTTTGAAATGCTGAAGGCATTGCATGCTCAATCGCTCCTTTTCAAATGAAGCATTCGCAGTACAGCAAATGAAAAGCACACTGCACATCCCAAACAGTATTTGGCACCAGCAAATGAAATTACGCCAAGAAAAATTGGTGAGAAGCAAGTGGGCACCGTAGACTGAAAGTTTACCGCCATCAAGATTGATAACACATCTAATTCATAAGATTTTCTCTCAAACTCATTTTGAAGGTGCTTTATGTTACCAAAGTGTATGGTATGGTGCCAAACTTGAATTTTGTTTGGCGATAAATCACCAAATGTGGTAGGTAACACCAATGGTTTTTTATTGCAACCTTGGCGAGTTTCGCATGATTTGGCGCCAGCCTGGATATATACACCTGGGATAACATTTCCTCTTTTTTTTTTTTACCTCCCAGTACCATGTTTAAATTTTTTAATCTTTAGGACATTAACTTTTTAAATTTTTTCAGTTTTATACATTAAATCTCTATTATTAGAAATCATTCCTAGCAATTTTATTAATTCTACTGTTTACTATAACGCAAGATATCTTGAAAAAGGTAAATAGATTTTAGAAGATATTTATTTAATCTTTTATTATTATTAAGTATTAATCAGTATTTTGTGACATGCATGCTTTTGAAGTGTGCAGGTTTTTTGAATAATAATATACTAATTTTTCAGAATTTTTTTTTTCTACACTTCATGTTTTTGAGAAATCTTATGAAATTATTTCTAATTCTTCTAATATTAGGGACATATGTATTTCAGGCAGTATTTGTTTAGATATGATATTTTTCTTATAAATGGAAATTTATGTTTACTTAAAATATGGAGAAATATAGGGAAGACTTGGGATGTTCTAAAAGAACAAAATAGAAATCTAGTTTTTTCACCATTTAATAACTCATGAGGCATTTTTCCACACTATTATAATTTATAAAATATTTAAAAGAATATTTTTTATAAAGATTTTCCAAAATAGTAAAAATGGGTCAAACATCCCCACTTCAGGAAGGTTTGACCCACTTATTAAAAAGAAAATAAAATATTGTTTAAGAATTAATAATGACATATTAACTACTTAATTAACTATTCCTCTTTATAGCATACAATTCAGAATTAGTTTATTTCATTAATAGCATTTAAAACTGCATTCAGTGAAAGTCTTGATAATCACAGAAATCAAATTTAATTTTCAAAGCAACTCTTTCAATTTTACTACATTTGTTTTATTTAAGCCCACTGCTCTACCCAGACTTCAGGGATTCGCAATGATAATTCTTTATGCCTGTGTATAAATCCTTCCAACCACTCATAACTAGCAGATTTGTTTGTTGACTGTCTTTGGAGTTAATCCGTAATGTAACTTGAAAGCAAGTTATATTCCTCATTTTACTCTATATCAGGCAATATTTAACAGGAGACATGATTAGCTTTAAATTATATCTTTCCATCTTCAGAGCCTTTATATTTTTCCTTATACCTCTTCCTAAAGTTTCTTTTTTTTTTATCAATATAATCCTCGGCTGTTGCTCTAACACTTTTATCTTTATAAATGAAGGACAGAATAACAACTTTAATTAACATTGGGGATACCTTTCTTGTTTTATTTTATTCTGACTTATAGAAAAACAGCATCAAAATAAATAAAAGACATTGTTTATTACCCTCATTATTTTTTCATTAATCCTACTGAAGTGGTAATGAGGTCCAGGATAAAGAGATATTTATAAATTCAATAAATGCTGATGTAACTTTTTTTTTCTTTTCATTGTTAACGATTTTAATACCTATTTGCCAAATAATTTCTAAGAAATAATAGAATAAAAAACAGCATTATGAATGGAACAATATTGTCTTGTTGAAAATTTTATATGCTCTGAAGCATTTTATTCACATAATTTTCCAATTATGATAGAAATCTTGCAAACATAGAAATTAGTAATTAAATTAATTTGAAATTAAGTTAAGAAATATGTAATATGTGATATTTAACTTTAAATTAAAAATGGTAGCCCTTCATATTTAATAATTATTACTATTTCTAATTAAGTAGATAGTCTTTCAAAGCATTATTTAAGGTAGACTTATAAACCAAAATATTTTTGTACATTTAAAATACAGTTAGCACAGGTTCTTACAAATGAAAAACAAATTTACTTTTCTAAGCAAAAAATATGAGACAGGACATAGTGTCTCTATTTTTGCTGCAAATGTCTTAAAACTTTAGTATAATATGCAGTTGTTAATTATTGAGCTACCATCTGGTATTTATCTTTGAAATCCGTTTTTTAAAAAAAATTAAAGGGGGTCGGTCAAACATCTCAAGTCTCCCTTATAAATTATCGTAAATTCAAAATGTTTACATTAGCCTATTTCCATATGTGTGCATCTGCCACCCTCGTATATATACCTTCTGCTACGGACTGCCAGACTGCCACTTTTCCAATGTTGGCATGCATACTGTTTGTAATCGGAGCCTCTTCATTGTTTCTGATACTTAAAACATTGAAATATGTTTATTGTTGTTTTCATTTGGCTGCAATTTTTGCTAAATGTGAAGGAGGGAGATGGAATCATAATCTCTCACTTTCATGGAATACAGTTTAGTTTGAAAATGTGAAAGAAATACATTGTGTTTGTACAAAATAGTAATAAGAGATATTCTGCAAGTCGGAACAATAAGTAGTGTTGGTACATCTGCTCATTATCTGTCAGTAATTAATAAAAATAAATTAAAATTACATTTTCAGTTTTTCCTCATCTTGAAAGATTTCTGAAACTGGTTTCATTTGTGCTTGATAATTTTTCATGGCAGTATGAACTACTGTGGAACTTCCTTATAATGAACTAATAGGGTCTGAAGGCTATCCATTTTAAAGAAAGTCTGGTTCATAACAAATAGTTCTTAAATTCTTATAGGAGTATAATGCAGCAGCGTCTATATCAATGAAAGTACGGTAGTTAGCTATAAAAAGTGTTTATTATGTAAGAAAAATTAGCTTTCAATTTATATTGACTCAATTGAAAAAGACGTGTGTTTATGCTCTGCATTAATAATCTGACCTTTAAGTTATTTTGAGTCCCAACTATTAAGACAGTCTTTCAGCAACTGCTCGAGTTTCTGTTCCTTGAATAGCAGTGAACCCGGATGAATGAAGCTGAGGAAACCACTTCACTGTTTTTTTTCTACATTAAATTTATAAAGAAACGTACAAATCCAATTTTTAACCTTTTTTAATACTGGTCACGATTTGTGTTGCTTTTCCATATTCTGCACTTAATCTCCTTTTTCGGGTTTTCCTACCACTGGCAGTTTATCGTGAAGACAAATAGTTTTACATTTCTGCCCTACTGTACAGGCACTTTAAGACATGATTCAAAGGATAGTGAATAAAAACCCATGAGTAGGCATATAGCATGAGCAACAACTCAACAAAACAATTGGTTACAAGTATTGGCATTGAGCAATAAGACATGAAATTTCAAACAAAGGTTCATTGGACTGTGAATGGTGTGTCATGCAACACATCCATGTTAACGCAAATCGCTTACTTAGAAATGTGAAACTTTATTGTTACATTTTTTCAACTGTGCATTATAATGATGTTCTACTGTACTGATAAGATAGTCAAGGAATTCTTCTTTTATTACATTTATTTCTTATACAAAGAGTTATTATTTTATGAATGTTATTTTTTTATCATACTAATTTATAGTTGATGATATTTGTTGTATGAGGTTGTCTTTAAGCTATCTCTGAATATTTCTGCACTAGTAAATTTTTCAAATTTGCAATGTCTTTATGCTGAACATCCATCCTCTTCCTTTGATTAATTGGGTAAATTAAATATGATATGATTATCTCCTGAACAAATTTATACACATCCAAGGTGTGTGATTTAGTGTTAGTTAGACTTGTGTTTATGATACAAAATTTCTTTTTTACTCAATTTCAATTGAGTATTTTCCAACTACCATGTGAAAGTGACAAGGTAAATATTAAATAGTACTGAATTTCAAATGATTGTGTGTTGTATTCAGGTTACTTTTTACACACTGTGGCAAGTGCATATGAATATGTGAATGCCCATGTACTTTATAACTAATTAACTTCTTTATATGATTCTAAGTGTAAATTGAAGATCTGTTTCCTTATCTGAGAAAAAAAAATTCATGATTATACAAAACTGGAATATACATGACACCTTTAATTTGTAGTGTGTTTAGTCTTTCTCTCTATATATACAATTTTCTCCTATGGATAACATAACATGATATATAATGAAATTATAGGGTCAGGTGGGGTAAAGTGGTCAGAACATCTATTAACTTAGGTGGATTATGAATATAAGAATTTGTTAAAATACTTTACTTTTTGTTTTGCTGTTATTTTACATTACATTATTGAAGAACACATAGCATTAAAATTTAGTAAAAAAATATTGGATTTAAACAATTTTATGACATTTTATTTTTGTTATGTTTTTTATGACAACTTTACCCTATGAGATGGGGGTAAAGTGGTGAGTGTGAGTACAGGGTTCATAATCTTCCTGAAATTCCTGAAAAACTCCTGAATTTTTTTTTTCTAAGGGCCCTGAAAACTCCTGAAAATTGTGTTTTTTATCCTGATATTTCTTTTTGTCTCCTGAAAAATTACGATCAAAGAGCAAAAGATAAAATTATGATAAAACTTAAAAATATGTTTCCATTTTTCCTTATTGATAGAAAGTCGCTGGAATTCAGAATTCTTACTTCTGACCTTACTTAGCCCCGAAAGAGTCTACCACGAATGTTCCAAGTCACCGCAATCTGGAAAGTTGGGAGAATTGATATTTAGTATACTTTTTGCCAATTTTATAAAAATTGTCCACACTACCCCCTACTTCCCTACAATTGATTTTTTTTTCATGTTATCTCCTGAATTTTCTATACTGTACTCCTGAAAAAAATCCTTAGAAACTCCTGAATTTTACTATCATATATACAGTATGAAACCTGGAGTAGTACATGAGGTAATAAGTCATAAATAAGTGGTCATAATTAAAAAATAAGCATAAAAAGTATTATAAACAAGCAGAGCTTTTTCTGATACTTGAAAGTACTCAATATAGTTTCAACTTTAAAAGAAAATCAGTTTATTTGATCAAATTATAAATTTTTAATGTTCTGTGATCAAAAGTTCTCTCATCAAGAATTGTAAGGATATCTGACTCTTCAATTTCATCAATGTCATGATTTCCAGGAAAGGTTTAATTGTCTAAGTTTTAGATATTTTATTGACAGAAAATCTCCTATTTTATCAAAAACCTGTCCAATAAGCTCTTTGATTGATTCCCCCCCCCCTTCATATTTTGCCAACATCCCGTAGAAATACTGTGATGATTGATTATCTGCAACTCACTTAACTGAATGAAAGCTTTTCTGCTTTTTATTAAGTTTCTCTTTGCATGTTTTTGACTCTTTTCTTGCATCTCATTCTTTTTGAAGTTGTTTTATTACTATTTCTTGAGTTGAAACTTAACCATTCTTTGCATTTAGAGTTGTTTTCTTTTTTCACTTGAATCCTATATGGCCACTTCATGTACAGCTGAAACAGGTGGTTATAGAATTGTAAGTACAGCTCATGCCAAATCTTTTAGAGGCAAAACTATGTTAATCAGCTGTGCCTGAAATTTCAATGTGTTCTATATTTAAAATATCTGTATGTGATGGTCCTGGTTCTGAATTTCCATTCAAACTTGAGAGTAGACTCAACTGCTGTAGTTTGAACATCTGTTTCAGATATTATAGTATGCTTCGCTACTTCCTTCTTATTAATAGGAAACAGTCCACTGTCCTTAAAATCATTGATTGCATTTTCGAGACAAATGCACTCTATTATCTTTTTTCCTAAAAAAAGGGAAAAAACACTTATTGAAACATTCCCCGGACCATTTTTTTTAAAGATCCCTTTCCAATTAAATTCCCTTCTTTTATTAAAGGGGGAAATACTCCAACATCTAATGTCTGAACATGACTCATGTACGGTGGTTAGCACAAAATTATAGTGTACTTATGCACACCTTTTTTACTGCTCTATAAGTCATGTAACTTCTGTGCCCAACGTCTTACTTATAAAAGGCAATGTTTGCGTGCGTGCAAGTGTGTGTGTGCGATGTCCAGACGAATCTATCGCACTTACGGCCATGAAATTGGCACACAGATAGTCGTAATGGTGACTCAATGCACCTCGAAGCCGGAATTTTAAAATTTAATCTAGAAGATTTTTTATTTAATGTTTTGTGTTGTTTTTTGGTCATTTTTTGCCACGTTTACGGCCGTAGTACCTTTCCTAATGTTCGTTGAAAAACAGTCCATGCACCATCGGATAGAACAAACAATTTTCGTTCTAAAGAAGTTTGTTTTGAACGTCTAACGTAATTTCCCGAATTTTGAGCAATTTTTTAAAAAATGTCGGGTTTCGATAAAATTCGGCCGTTTGCTTAAAACGTTCCGGAGCTTTTTTTCATCCAAGGCCACGTTCGAAAATAGCAGCGGAGGAGGGGGGGAGGCGATGAAGGTGGATTTATGATAAGAGGGAAAAGCTGAATATTGTATTGCGTCAGCCTAAATGAATTATTATTCCATTTTAACGGTTGCTGGCGTCATGAGTTAAGAAAGTAAGAATAATTTCATCCATGAGTTGTTACTCGATCGGATACGTGCGTTTTGTTCCCTTTCTGGTCAGAGTCCTTCTCTGTGATTCTGGTTCTAATAAAGTGCAATTATCCTAATTTATTTTGAAAGTAACCGATATATTTGAGCCAAATTTTGTTTTAAACACCAATAACGGATTTTCTCTGTAATGAAATCTGTTTTCAAAATGTATCTTATTTTATTTCATAGAGCCAGGGAAGTCTGTGTTCATGTGAACGCAATAACTCAAAAACTTCAATAGTTAAATGAATAAAACTTGGTATAGTTTTATCATTAGAATTGTAGATCCACATCAATTTTTTTATTTCAAAAATAAAAATGCAAATTTTATGTCTGAAATATAATTTTATGGACATTGAATTTTCTTTAGAAGGTGCTTGAATCTTTTTGTTCAATAAGAGTGGGAGTACTGAATCATGGTATATTTTCATTTCTGAATAGCAAGCTAGTGAAAATTATTTAGAGTGACTTCCAAAATTGCGATCATTATTTTTTAAAGTCATATTATTATTTTTTAGAGTTAATTTTCCAAGACATTGGTGTTTTAAATGTATAAAGAAAGAAAGTCTATTTTTAAAGGATTTTTCTGTTGCCATTTTCAAAAAGGCATTATGAGTGATGTCTTGATCTGTAAATATACGCAAAGAGAGAATATTGCCCATTATTTGAAATGATTTTCACTGACATTTGAAATGGTTTTGATGATATTTGTGAAAATTTTGCTGAATTGTATCAATTTATTTGTTTTGATGACTTGTTTCATTGATTTTTCAAAGATGATCAGAAACTCTCCATCCTCAAAACCCAAGTGGCAGATTCACCCTGACGCTGCGTCGTACATCGTAGATTTTAGCAGTGGAGGCTCCTCTATTTGTGCACATTAGCACGTGAACCCCCAGAGAAAAACGAAGAAATAAATTTATTAACAAATTAAATAAAATAATATTAAATATACTTCCAGATTTTTGTGAATTTACAGGATTTGTTTCCCCCATTTTAAATACGCTAATACGTGGCTTAGCTAACGTACTGTATTGTAGATTACTACAGCACAGCGCGCTTTCTTCGATTGCACGTGCGATCGAAGAAATGCCCTTGAAAACCAGCTTATAGAGACAGAAGCAGGAGCAGACCGAGGAGCGGGAGGTGAAAGGCACCGCCGGTGCCGGAGCTTGGCGGAGTTCACATTCGTTTTTTTTATCTATCCTATTAAAATTCGAAGGTAAACAAACAAATGTATCTATGTCCTTCTATCTTCTCACGAACCACTGAATCCTGAAACTAGCCGTAAGTACCAAAAGATGGAAAATAATTCGAGGAATCCATTTTGACTATTTAAATTCCGAAATTGTAATTAGTTAAAAAGATATTAATTAAAAACGTCAAAATGAATGAATTGACGTGCTGCGATCTATTGGCAGCATGGTGAATTCATTCACGGCGGATTCTTTTTTCCCCTATTATTAATTTTCGCATCCGGTGTTGCATTTTTTTATTTATTTACCGGAAGTTGGTATTTCTTTTTGCGCGAGCTTCTGTGTTTGGATTTATTAACAATGGGAAAAAATCGCTTTCATGCTTTTTTCTCTTTCTTTTTTTTTGTATTAGAGTGTTTAATTTCGTAACGTTTGTTAGGGAAAGTAAGTGGCAATATTTGTTGATTGTAGAGAAAACGGAGGCGGGGCATATGAAAATATATGGATCCCAAAGTCTCACGTGACCTCACTTCTCTCCGCCCGGGAATATCCTATTATTCGTGCTAGTCCGTGCAACGCCGGGCCACACAGCTACTAGTTGTTATTATTTTTCGATATATATTTTTTAAGAACTAGTGTAAACAGTTAAAATAGCACTTTGTAAATTTAGTGTTTCGGAACTAAAGCAATTACATTTTTCAACATTGTGTCTGGAAAGAAAAATTGAATTGAAATTACTCAGACCAACACCTTTGCTGAACCTTATACAAGTGACGAAATGTCAGACTAGAGATTTCAAAAGGGAATTCAAACCCGATTTATATGAGAAATGTTCATGGATTTGTGGATGCGAATCAACTAGCAGACTGCTTAGTTTTCCATGCCTCCTGTTTGCAAAACAGAATGGTGATTCGAGTTGGATGAGTTACGGTGTTGCTGATTTATCACATCCAACTCAGAAAATAGAAAAGCATGAGTGCTCACAATCGCATTTAAATGTGATCTTAGAATTTAATTTGCTAGAAAAGGTAGATATTCGCCAACAACTCGACAGTGCATTTCGTTCAAATGTTAAAAGACATAATGAGAAAGTTACCAAAAATCGTTATGTTCTAAGAAATCATTGATTACATTCTGTTTTGCGGTGCATTTGAGCTTGCACTTCGAGGACATGATGAACGCGAGGATTTGTTAAATACGGGAGTTTTCAGAGGTTTTATCAACTTCTCAGCAGAACTTGATTCGTCTCTTAAAGACAATCTCACTAGTGCCACTGTTTTTAAAGGAACGTCAAAGGAAATTCAAAATGATTTATTAGACTGCATTCTCACTGTTTGTCAGAACCACATAAAAAATGAGATCTCAAAAGCAAGTTTTGTTTCAGTAATAGCAGATGAAACTACTAATGTGTCATCAATATCCCAACTGGTTGTCATTTTTCGATACGTTTCAAGTAACGGACAACCGGTTGAGAGATTCTGGGAATTCACGAATCCACCTGGGCATGATGCAATTATATTGCTGAATGTATCCAAGCAAATTTTGAAAAAGTAGTAGCCAAGCCCGAGAAATTAATATCGCAGAGCTACGACGGTACAAACGTGATGAGTGGTCAACACGCTGGTGTTCAAGCTTTTATTCAACGTGTCTACATGAATACACAATATGTGCATTGCTATGCACATCAGCTCAATTTGATTGTTGGGCAAGCAAGCAGTCAGAATCAGCTTTTTTTCGAACTTGAGTAATATTATTTACTTTTTAAATGAATCTCCATAGAGAATTGCTATTCTAGATGAAACTGTTAGAAAAAGGATACCTCATGGTTCAGCTACTAGATGGAATTTTTAGAGTCGAACCATGAATATAGGAAACAGTTGATTGAATGCATGGGAAAAATAGAGTCAACATCTAAACAAGCTGTAGCAATAAATCAAGCAGGGGCTATTCGCCATATGTTAGAAGACTCGAAATTTGTGTTTTGGCTTACAGTGTTTCACAGTGTTATGCCACATGTTGATGTGTTATACAACCAGCTTCAGAAAACACGAACTGATGCAGCATTCATTAGAAAGCAAGTAAACGTTTTCCGGCAGTCATTAGAGAAACCAGCGGGGGTGGTCTCCCCTAAACTTTCTCGTATACTTCTCGAAAAAGGTGCTGTTTCCCCTCCCCCCGCGTGGATAAAAAAAAATACGAACCTATTGTAACCCAGGATCCATTGACAATCAGAAAATATTTAGGTAAAGAATCAAATTCAAAGAGATGCGTTCCGATTAAATGCGTACCGATTTCTACTCTTGCTTGGCTCAAGGATAGTCACATAATCTTTCCGCGTGCGCAGATTGCTACCAGTACGCATGCGCATGGAGAATCAGATGAAAAAAGTGTCAAGCAGGAGTCAATAAATATCGTGCACAGAAGATTGCGTCCAGTACGCATGCGCGTGAAGATAGCGGACTCGTTGGAGATGCGATTATACAGATCCACAAACAGTCAACCTTTTGACGGATTTGGCCCAAAATTTTGTACGGACCTACATTCATGACGATAAAACTGTGTACGAAATTTTATTCATCCAGCTATTCAAGTTTTTGAGTTATAGCGTTCGCATGACCGCGGACATACAGACAGACAGACTGCCCGCTGACGGATTTTGTTCAAAATTTGATAGAAACCTACGAATTATGTTTCAAGACCACATACCAAATTTCATCCCCGTAGCTCTAATAGTTTTCGAGTTATCGTGTTCACAGACACACAGACACAATTCGAAAATTGTGTTTTTCGGACTCAGGGAGGTCTAAAACGTGGAGATTCGTCAAAATCTCGAGTTCGAATTTTTTGACGATTACAATACTTTCTCTTAGTATACTTCATATACGAGAAAGTAAAAAAGGAAGAGAACGGACACAGTGACAAAGGAGATATCGTCATCATATGAAACTACTCTGCTGTTTCTCTTCTCGAAGCTCCAAAATTCCAGGAGTAGGAGAAAAAAGTTTCCAACTCGGATTCTTGACCAAACAACTGATGTTTATTCCTTGTTTTAGAAGGATGGTATGGAAACTGAATTAGGAGTAATTTACCAAAGATCAGATTTCAGAAATATGACTGGTGCTATTAGTCTTCTACAATTTATTATAGAAAACAATTTACAGACTACGTTTTCTGAGACCTACTAACTATTGCTAATTATTGTTACCATTCCAATGACCACTGCTGAAGCTGAGAGATGCTTCTCAACTCTAAAACTCTAACGTACTTCTTACTAATATAGCCCAGATCCTCCGGTAACGCTCTGACGTCACCAACATTAAAACTCGCGCCATATAGCACTGCGAGACGTTAAACAGCATTATTTTATTGAGAACCTAAATTTCAGTAATTTTAAATTTAAAAGAGTAATTGTCGTTCTAATTTCAAATTTAATAGCTCTAAAATAGTGAAATAAAATTTTCTATCGATTGATATAAAGTTTATCTCGCTATGATCAATAGTTTCCGAGAAATTTTAAATTATATTAATTCTATATTTCAAATTAATTTCCGTTTTCTAATAGAAAGTAGTAAATTACGTCAGTGGTATATCATACGCGTGATATAGTTTGCACGCCAAATTGTATCTGAATGCAATCGTGGCGATGTTGTTTTCTTGCCAAGAATTAAATAGCCACCAGTGATGTGAATCTACCATTCGTTCTCAACCGCCGCCAGTTCCCGTTAATTCCATCTTACACGATCACTATCAACAAATCGCAGAGGCAAACTCTCGATCATGTTGAAATTTGCCTCGATGGGCCTGTCTTTTCACAAGGACAGCTCTCTTTTGCACTTTCAAGGTCTAGGATTCCCAATCACGTTAAAATTTACACAAAGACATCTGAAGTATACAAGGAAAATTATTAAACAACGAAAAATACTTCACGTCGAATGTTGTTTACCGAGAGGCTTTTTGAATAAAGAAATATTTAAATAATATGTAAATAAAAAAATATTTCCTGTCATAAAACATGTGTTTATTTTATTTGTTTTCAATCAATGTTAAACATTTCTCTCGCATATATATCTATTTAAACACGTCAAATTTGAAGAGAAATCTCTCGAATGAAGAGGAAATTTGCGCCCGTCAAACCATGACGGGTGATTTTCTAGTTTTTAAGAAGCACTATAAGCAAGGACAGACTAAGCGTTCTAGCTATGCTCTCAATTGAAAAAAGAATGATAAATAACATACCTAAATTCAATGAAAACGTCATTGATTTGTTTGCCTCAAAAGAAGACAGACGAGTGAATTTAATTTACAAAATTGTACTCGACTAGTTTGTAATCAAAGTTCAAAGATATATTGTAAGCGATATTATGGTTTTATTACATTCCATTGAAAGAAAGAAAATGTTACAATTTTTTTACCTATGAGAACTTATTTTTTTAGTTGCATTGTTTTCCTTTAACTTGTGAAAACGCTATAGTATTTTAACTTGTAAGTTACGTCATATCTGCCGATTTAATTTTGAAATTTTTTTGTGAACCTATATTTAAATAACCCACGAGCCGCCACTGGATTTTGGACAGTGTTTGCAGACTATTTTGTAATAAAGTTCATGTGCTCATAAAATAAATCCCATCATGAAAAATATCAAAGTTATTAACCCCACTTTCAAAAGAACTTAACAATGATTATATAACGCACATTGAAAAAATAATTTCGTCCCCCCCCTCTCTCTTTCTTCCTTATAAATGGGCTCCCCTAGCAAACTTAGTGCCTCATACCGGTATTGGTCACCGCCGATGTTTTCTAGGCGTTTCATTCCGATACGTTTCTGGTGCGGAGCTTTTGGTTTCTAGAAATAACACCTGGTTTTGACTTTGAGATGGCTGCGTATCAGGATTACCATATTGGGCTTTTTAAGGCCAAATTATGGAAATTTGGCCTTTTTTCGAAGCCATTGGCCTTAGGAGTTTTCCTTTGGCCTTATATTCATTTTTGGCCTTTTTTGGCTTTATTTTCGGTAATGACTTTTAGAGCAATTTTTAATAACTCATTTACTTAAATTAATTAATTCTAATTGATTGCTAAATATTTTTTAATAAATTTTTGATATTGCACTTTTTCAAATTATATATAGTGAGCTGTCAAATGAAATAGCTCTTGAATAGAACAAGAATGTTTTAAATTTTTTTCACTTAAATTTTAGTTTAATTGCATTGCACATATCCCGATCAAGTGGGATTTGTTTTCATGAAGGATAGCCTTTTTTCTTGTAACAAATGAGGTCTTCAATCAATTTGTCAAATTTGTCCTTTTTTGGCCTTATTTTGCAAGTTTGATCTAACAACCCTGCTGCGTATATAGATAAAATTCGTTGTTTTGATTGCGATGCTACATTATTACGAAAAAACTTAAAGCAGCATTATTTACGCCAGCATGAAAATTAACCTCCGAAGTTTCGGTCGATCTCTACAGCTGCAATTCAAACATTTTTACTTTCTCGTATACGAAGTTTACAAAGAGAAAGTATTGTAATCGTCAAAAAATTCGAACTCGAGATTTTGACGAATCTCCACGTTTTAGACCTCCCTGAGTCCGAAAAACACAATTTTGGAATTATGTGTGTCTGTGAACTCGATAACTATTAGAGCTACGGGGGACGAAATTTGGTATGTGATCTTAACACATCATTTGTAGGTTTTATCAAATTTTGGACAAAATCCGTCTACGGGAAGTCTGTCCATCCGTCCGCGTTCATGTTAACACTATAACTCAAAAACTGGAATAGCTATATTTATAAAATTTGGTACACAGTTTTATCATCATGAATATAGGTCCGTATCAAATTTTCGACGAAAATCCGTCGAAGGGTTGACTGTCTGTCGGACTATATAATCGCATACTTGTAAAAATTATATCTCCTAAACCCTTTGGCTTAGATAAATAAAAAATGGTATGTCGGTTGCTAGCATTAATTATAGATCGGTGCTCAAATTTCGTTTCAATCGGTTAAAAAAAAAGGCGTTCAAATTGCATAATTAATTTTTCTAATCTGATTTTTCATACACATGCGTACTGGTAGCAATCTCTGTGCACGTGAAAGGATTACGTCACTTTGTCCTTGAGCTGGCAAGAGTGGAAATGGTGCTAGATGCAATCGGTACGCATCTCTTTGAATTTGATTCTTTACCTAAATATTTTACAATCACTATAATCTACAATGAAAAACCTTCTGATAGTCATGGATTCTGGGTTACAGTAGGTTCGAATTTTTTTATCCACACGG